>OLKM01003952.1:0-27354 GCA_900291075.1 Melanogrammus aeglefinus | reverse complement strand
AACAAAAAGAGTGAGATGGAGGCTCTTTGTATTTGATAACGTGAGTGGTATGGCGGCTGCGATGCCACCGCAAGACTGCCAAGGTTTAGTTCGGTGCTGAGTTAAAGCGCGGCTGTATTGCGGCGCCGGCGTCATGGTCTGTCTGTTTCCTTGTCTTGTTTTGGTGTGTTTCCTGTTTTACTTTGAGAGTCTGTCTTGTTTCCTCCCCATCGTCCTGTTAACTTTCCCTTCTTGTGTGATTATTGCTACCCTCCCTAATGTGTTTGTTTAAATTGGTTTGAGTTGTTTATTTCGGATCCCCCATTAGTTGTCGCAGAAAGCGGCAAAGACTAGTCTTCCTGGGGTCCCCACTTAAAATCTTGAACATACAAACGTATTAATCAATCACTCAATACAGTAAAAAGTATGACAAAAAATCAATACTAGCATACAGTCAAACAAACAAACATAAGAAATGGGCATCTGGCCACCTTCAAGAGCGCAAACACCTTCATCAAAACATATTCAGTTGAGGCCAAGCCAAGTCAGAGGTCCCGAAGTTCAAATATTTAACATAAAATAAAAAATAGGATTTAAATGTTTGCCTCTGAATTCCCTCTTCACGAGGTATAACACGAATGTGGCGAAAGGAGACTATATTCACAAAGAATGGACGCTATAGAAGGAGTCCTCCTCATTGCATTACTCCTACAGTGTGGGAGCACAACTAGCCCGCGTGGCAGATCTAGTTACCGTATGAATTGAGCATCAAGAGCCAAAAAAACCAATTTCATTAAAAAGAGCTCTAGGACACGAGTATGGAAATGCGTAATCTACGTTCTTAATATATCAAAGCAGGACGAGAAGATTTACCCTATCAAAGAGTTTTTAGGCCACAACTCGCACGCATCACGAGAATGCATCCAAGGAGACACGAGTTTGCAGTCCTTCGAAAGATGATATGCGTGCTAAGAGTCAGATATATGGCTACTAGATCGATGAAGCACGAATAGCACGATCGAGCGTTCTACCGTAGGTAGTGTTATTCTGTACAGTTTGTAGTTTGCTATAAGTCAGTCTAGAGGCTAGTAGGCCCAATACACAGACAATACGTCGGATGGTCATAATACTAGAGTTTGGAAAAAACGCACTGTCTCGATCGTAAAGTGCTTGTAACGTAATCGGCACAATGGTTCGCCGGACCGTAGCAATGCTCCTACTCATCTGGCAACGTATCTGCCTAACATGATGCAGTCCAGGACAAGAGTGTTACAAATAGAAAGTCCCAAAGAGCTTGTACTTGCTCTCCTCACTGCTGAACTGCTGACTAGAAAATCTGCAGATCAAGCATAGGCTGGACTGGCTACATTAATGCCGAGATCGGAAGACAATGCCTGACCAGTTTTTGATAGATTTAAAACAAGTCTATTTGCAGTAGCCCAAATATGCACCACTGCTTTCAGATCTTGTGACAGAACGGACTTAAGTTTACAGTATGTGATAGATGCGCAGAATAGTACAGTGTAGAATCATCAGCGCACATAAAAACCAATAGTGGATTCCTTGAATAACAAGTGGAAGAGATTCATGGTCGGAAAAATTGATAAAAAAAGAGCGGACCCAACACAACTGTTCCTTGCGGCACACCACCAGAGTCTATGTTAATGCTGTTGGCACCAGAGTACCATTCAGGAAAACCTGTTGAAGTTCTTAAAGGATAAATAATTTTCAAACCAGAAGGATATTGCCATAGGTCCATAAACCATAAATGCGTTGAGGTTGTTTTCAATCAATCGCAACAGCTTATGGTCAATTAGGTCGAAATGCAGCTGCTGAAGTCCAAGACGATGGACAGCACCAGATAAACAATTATGAAATGTCAATCCATCCCCTCCGAACCAATCGTCAGTCATTTCTACCAAGGCCTGGCTGCGTGTGGATGACCCCTCTCAGTAGGCAATGTTGATGCATTTACTTATCAAATCATATTCTATAAGACATAAGATAATCATAGGATTTGGTTATATACAATCCTTTCTAAAATTTTACTCATAACAGGTAGGATTGCTTATAGGTTCTACAGTTAGGGACCATCTGAGAATGCGTGGGATTGGGTATCTTTTGGTATATGGGAATAATTTTTCCTTCTTTCAAGATTTTAGGCAGTGGTTCATTCGAGAGACAGGGAATTAAATATGTGACACACAGGAAGAGCTATATAATCAAGCTATTTGCTGAGAGTAATTATCATCCAAGTACCAGAATGCTGTACCAGCAGAGTTGTCTTCTAGAAATGGATCGTAACTAATTGTCTTCAACCTCACTTGATTTCAACCGAATTGAACTCAATAAATGTGCACTGGATGGCCTCTTATGAGATCACATGAGGCAGACATGAATTTTGTTCTTTACATTTGTACAAAAAGCCCCCCTCAAATTTCCCACAACTTTTTCCCAACAAGAAAGTAGATTAGGTAATGTGACATATTATTAGGCTTTAAAAATAAATACACCATTATCAGTATGCAGTTTCAATGAAAGGATGCAGAAAGCATTAGTACTTACTCCGCCCCCTAAATATCATTCATCACTTTCCAATAATTTTCTTACTGTCATGTTTTGGGCTCTATCCAAATCTTTGCTTGATACAACTCTCTCTTTTTTCTCTCTGTTCACCTTCGTAACTAAGCATTCCGTATTTTTACAAATATGCACTTTTATCATTGAACTGAACCAGAAGGCAATAAAGCATCTTTTTTAGCTAATTCTCTGTTTCATTAGGTTCTTTAAACTCCTCATCCATCCAGAGACTCCATTAGCTTGACAGTGAATTTGTCACGAACTCGACACTATAGGGAATCAATTGCAGAGAAGGATATCTATTCTCAAAATAGTCAGTGGCAGGCACAAGTCAGATCCAGGTACAGTTCATCAACGGACAGGCAGGCAGACGGTAGCTAAGAAGTTCACGTGGCAGTCAGGAACACACAGGACATAACGTGACGATCTGACAAACTGAACAGAAAGGGCAGTGTTTAAATACTCTCCCAATCAAAACAAAATGAGATACAGGTGAACAGAAAATGGAGGGAAACAAACAAAGGCAGGAAGTTGCCCAAATAAGGACATGGGTGTTCAGTCCAGCAGGTAGGGGGAGACAAAAACAAGAGTCCATACTAGAATCCTGACAGTACCCCCTCCTCTACCAACGCCTCCTGGCGTTGACCGTGAAAGGAGCAGGGTGCTGACGGTGAAAGTCTTTTGATGAGCGAGAGGGTCAACAATGTTCGCGGCCAGGGACCCAGCTCCTCTCCTCGGGCCGTAGCCCTCCCAGTCCACCAGATACTGGTGGCCCCGCCCCCGACGGCGGACGTCGAGCAGGCGGCGAACTGTGTAAACCTCAGACCCATCAACGAGTCTGGGGGGTGGTGGGGGTTTGGGGTCGGGGTTGGGACCCAGACGCCTACACCGGAAGGGCTTGACACGGGACACATGGAAGGTGGGGTGGATCCGGCGGAGGGCAGGAGGGAGGTTCAGGCGAATCGCAGAGGGATTGACCACCTTGGAGATGGTTTAGGGGCCAATGAAGCGTGGGTTCAATTTTGGGGAAGTCACCTTCAGAGGAAGGTCACGCGTGGAAAGCCACACCTGCTGCCCCTGGGTGTAGTGGGGAGCCCTGATGCGGCGACGGTCTGCCTGACTCTTCGTTCTGGTCTGTGAATGAAGAATGGCGGCCCGGGTCCGCCTCCACGTTCTGCCGACAGCGTCGGATGAATGTCTGTGCTGAGGGAACCCCAACCTCCTCCTCCTGGGCCGCGGAACAATGGAGGCTGGTAGCCGAGGCAGCACTGGAACGGTGACAGACCAATTTGAAGCAGATGACAAGGAGTTCATTGGAGTACTCCACCCATGGCCAGCTGAAGGCTCCAGGCTGTAGGGTCCTGTGGACGTCAGGCACCGCAACGCTGTCTCCATCTGCTGGTTGGCTCGCTCCGACTGGCCATTTTGACTGGGGATGAAAAACCTGAGGACAGACTGACCTTGGCACCGAGGAGGTTGCAAAAAGCACGCCAAAAATTTAGAGGTGAAACTGGGACCTCTGTCAGAGACCACCATCCACTGGGAGCCCGGTGTAGCCTGAAGACATGCTGCCACGAGTAAGTCCGCTGTCTCTTTTGGCAGAGAGGTAAACTTGGGTAAGGGGACCAAGTGCACGGACTTTAGAAAAGCGGTCAACAATAGTGAGGAATTGTTGTGTTACCGTGAGAAGGTGGCAACACCAGTGACAAAGTCCAGGGCCAATGTGTGGACCAGGGGTCTCCTGGTGTACTGGTAAGGAATTGCAGTAAGCCGGCAGGTGGTTGGTTTGATGATTTATTCTGGGCACATACAGAACAGCAGGCCATCAGAAGCGTTGCTTGACTAACGCCGCGGTACGTCTGACACCCGGGTGACAGGCCAGCTTGGATGAGTGACCCCATTGCAGGACCTGGGGACGGACGGACGGATTGTGGTACAAAAAGTCGGTTAGGAGGGCAAGCACTGGGGCCGGGCTCACCAGACAGGGCTGTGCGGACCATGGACTCAACATCCCATCTAGCAGCTCCTATGAGGCACTGTGGAGGGCAGGACGGTTGCTTAGGCGCAGGAGCCGGATCCGAATTCTGGGAACTGAACGAGACAGGGCATCCGGTTTACCATTCTTTGGACGCCCTGGTCGGTAGGACAGACAAAAGTTTAAAACCGGGAGAAAAAACAGAGGACCAACGAGATTGCCTGGGATTTTAAGCGTTTAGCTGAACGGAGATACTCCGAGATTCTTATGATCCGTCCAAAATACTAACAGAATGTGCTCCTTAAGCTCCAGCCTCCAGCCAATGACGCCACTCTCCTCTAGGCCCAACTTTACTGCCAGTAGCTCTCTGTCCCAAAGTCATAATTGCGCTCAGTGGGGAGTGAGTTTGTGGGAGTAAAAGGCACGGCGGTGGAACCTTTCTGATCTGCCCCAGACTTCTGAGACAGAATAGCATCCCACCCGACATCTGAGGCATCCACCTCAACAATAAACTGATGGTCAGGGTCGGGTTGGCTCAAGATCGGAGCCGATGTGAAACGGACTCTTCAGGTTGGTGAACGCTGCTTCGGCAGCTGGTGTCCAAGAGAATCTCATCCTTGGAGGAGGTTAGAGCGGTTTAGGGGAGCAGCCACTGAACCCGTAGTTGCGGATGAACCGCCGGTAGAAGTTTCGCAAACCCCAGGAATCTTTGTAGCTCCCGCCTAGACGTTGGACGCTCCCAGTCAGTGACTGCTTTCACTTTCGGACCATCCATCTGGATCCCTCCTGCTGTGATGACATAACCCCAGGAAGGAAAACCGTCTCTTTGTGAAATTTCGCATTTTCTCCGCTTTAACGAAACAGTTGGTTCTCCAAAAGGCGCTGCAGGACACTACGGACATGCTGGGAGTGCTGGGAAACCGACGGAGAAAAAATTAAAAATGTCATCTAGGTAAAACAAAAACAAACTTGTTAAGGCATATCCCTCAAGGACATCATTAATCAGACCCTGGAACACAGCTGGGCAGTTGGTGAGACCAAATGGCATGACTAAATACTCATAGTGACCTTAAGGGAGTATTAAATGCAGTCTTCCAATTCATCCCCTCTCCTTACTCTGACCAGATGGTAAGCACTGCGGAGATCCAACTTGCTGAAAATCTTGGCCCCCTGCAACAGCTCAAAAGCTGAGGACATCAAAAGGCAGAGGGTAGCGGTTCTTCACCGTGATGTTGTTTAGGCCCCTATAGTCTACGAAGAAAAACCCGGCACCAGCAGGCGAGGAAGAGGGGCGGATGATCCCGGCAGCAAGTGATTCACCAATGTATTTGTTCATAGCTACAGTCTCAGGAGGAGACAAGGAATAGAGACGACCCCTAGGAGGTGACGTACTAGGTAGAAGATCGATGGCCAGGTCATAGGGTCGGTGTGGTGGCAGGGAGGTTGCACGGGCTTTACTGAACACGGCCTTGAGATCCAGGTAGTCAGGTATTACCTCAGAGAGATCCATGGAATCATCTGTGGCTGGCGAAACTGCAGACAGGGGGGTATGAGCATTCTTAAGACAGTTATTCAGACAAAACAGGCTCCAGCCTAGGATGGTGTTATTAGCCCAATCAATATGTGGATTGTGGCTTTACCAGCCAGGGCCGGCCGAGGACGATGGGAGCAGTCGGTGAGTCTAACATATGGAACACTAGGTTCTCTTGATGATTGCCAGAAATGAGTAGACTCACCGGGGGCGTGACATGGGTTGTCTGGGAGAACCTTACTCCGGTTAGCGCTCTTGCCTCCAGGGATGTCTGCAGCTTGGCTGGGGCGAGGTGTAGCTCAGAAGCCAGAGAGGTGTCCATGAAATTGCCATCAGCTCCCGAGTCAATAAGTGCAGACACGAGGTGGGAATGGGCTCCTGTAATGAGCGTGGCAGGGACAAGGGTACGGACGGTAGAAGAGGGATGAAGAGGAGTGACGCTCACCTGTAATCCCCCCTCTACGGGTGAGCGTTGTCTTTTGCTGGACATTGGGCGGAGTAATGACCAGGTTTACCACAATACATGCAAGAATTGGTGTCCCTTCTTCTCTGTCTCTCGGTTGGGGACAGATGGGTACGGTCCACTTGCATGGGCTCCGGAACGCTGGGGTCAGCTGGCATTGGCAGGGACGGAAGAGGAACCTTCCGAGGAGGGGTGACCTCCGAGGGAGGGCGGAACTCTTGCTCCCTGGTGCGCTGCTTCAGGCACCTGTCCACTTGGATGGCAAGCTCCACAAGGTCATCGAAGGTGGAAGGTAGTTCACAGGTGGCGATCTCATCCTTGATGGCCACAGAGAGTCCATTGAGGAAGGCATCATACTGGGCATCTGGATTCCAGCCACTGGTGGTGGCGAGGGTACGGAAGTCTATAGCATAGTCGGAAGCAGTCCTCTTGCCTTGACGGATCTGCAACATCACTCTGGCGGCCTCTCTCCCATGCACCGAGCGATCGAAAACCTTCTTCATCTCTCCTATGAATGCCTGATAGCTGAGACAGACTGGGGAGTTGGAGTCCCAAACTGCAGTTCCCCACTCTCTTGCACGGCCCGTCAAGAGGGTTATGACATATGCAACCCGGAACTGGTCCGATGGAAAGGTGGCGGGCTGCAGTTGGAACACCAGCGAACATTGTGAAAGGAAAGATCTGCAGGTCCCTGGTTCCCTGACATAAAGTGCAGGAGCTGGCAGTCGGGGCTCTCGGAACGGGTTACCAGATGAGGCGGGTGGGTCGGGAGGTGTTGGCAGTTGAGGCTGGGGTGGTGGCACCAGGGCCAGTTGGATCTGCTGCAGCTGGGTAGCCAAGGCTGTGATGTTGGTTTGTGATGGCGTCCAGAGACCCTTTCAACACTGTCTCAAACTGGGCTTGATGTCGACCGAGAAGCTCTCTCTTGCCTCTCCAGCACAGCCTTCAACTGATTCAAATCTGCTGATTCCATCTTGGTCAGATCGTACTGTCACGACTCAAAACGGGAATCAATTGCAGAAAGGATTTATTCAAAAATAGTCCAGCGGGCAAGTCAGATCCAGGTAGGCCTACAGGCAGAATTCATCAACGGACAGGCAGGCAGACGGTAGCTAAGAAGTTCACGTGGCAGTCAGGAACACACAGGACATAACGTGACGATCTGACAAACTGAACAGAAAGGGCAAGTGTTTAAATACTCTCCCAATCAAAACAAAATGAGAAACAGGTGAACAGAAAATGAAGGGAAACCAACAAAGGCAGGAAGTTGCCCAAATAAGGACATAGGTGTTCAGTCCAGCAGGTAGGGGGAGACAAAAACAAGAGTCCATACTAGAATCCTGACAGAATTTCCTAAGTGGTGCATGTTTGTTTACAATGGGTACGAACAAATCCATAAAAATATTTAACGATTTTTCAGCATCAGGTTCAACACAGACTTTAGACCATTGAGCATACTTGCCATCTTCTAAAAAAAGCATTGTTGCTGAAATTCTTATATGACCTAGCACAGATTATCTTTGACTTTGCTTTTGGAATCTTTGACTTTCTGGACACAGCAACCAGGTCATGGTCACTGAAGCCAACTAACAATGACAATACCTTGGAACACCTGTCAGGCACATTTGTATAAATATGATCTATGCAGGAGGATGATTGAGCTCCATCTCGGTTCAGAGAATTCCTAGTTGGTATGGAAACAATTTGACTCAAATGACAAGTATTGGTCATATCAAGCAACCTTTTCTTCATAGAGCAGCTATCTTCAAACCAGTTCACATTAAAATCACCAAGACAGTACATTTCTCTATTTTCATCTGCAACTCTGTCAAACATATCACAGATTCCATTGAGATATTCTATTCTAGAGTTGGGTGGTCTATAGCAACAACCAATCAGTATCGGGCTTGTATGGGGTCAATTAACCTGTAACCACAATGCCTCAATGTTGTCATTCATCAAATCAGGTCTTAGTTTTACTGGTATGTATATGATGTTTCACGTAGATTGCCACGCCCCCGCCAAATCTATTTCTATCTTTTCTGAACATGGAAAAACCCTCAATTGATATCAATGAGTCATCAAATGTACTATCCAAGTGTGTTTTAGTTATAGCCATTACATGAATTCCATTGTCCATCGATTTCGCTGTGTTCTATTCCTCAAGCTGCAAATGTTTAAATGAGCTAATGCCAGGCCCTTAGGTAGACCCGCTGTTACTCGTTGTCTTTCCTTCGTTCCTTGTCGGATCATTTTAGTTTGTGGTGAGGTGTGTCCTGTGTGTTACCTGTGTTCCCGGTGTTCCCTGTGTTACCCACGTCACCCGTGTTCCTTGACTTTTGCGTTAATAAATTATCCTTTTATTGAACCGTCTGCTATTGGGTCCTACCTGCCTGCCTGCCACCCACTAACCGTGACAATTTGGTGTGATAACTCTATGTGGGAACATGACCCACTTAAAGGGGACGTACGTACCACCAGGTGTGAGTGTGATTAGCCATTACAAGCCGTTTTCAAAATGTGCAGCATTGTGACATCACAGGCGGGCGTGTTTACCTAGATGTGTGACGGCTAGATGAGCAACGTTTGCTACAGTCCACTGGGTAGGCCGGCAGACTGATCTATCCAGCACACATCTAGGTGGGCACACCCACCTTTGATCACAATGCTGCACATTTTCAAACCTGCTTGTAATGGCTAGTCACATCGACACCTGGCGATATGATATCTCCCCTTTGAGTTCCCGTGAAGACACTCTGCTTTGATCAGAAAACTAAAACACTGATTTGTATTTTGTGCAAAGTTTCAATAAAATGTCAGAGCAGCACTAGCATTATTCAAGAGCATGTGAAGAAATGCACTATTCTGGATGACCCAGAGAAGAAGATAAATCCTTATTGGAGTATATTATCCAATCAGCAGCTGGTTATTAGCAGTAGGTATACAGTAGGAGGAGGAGGAGTAGGATGAAGAATTAGTTGTTGAAGAAAGTGTTGTGTGTAAAATTAGAGAAAGACCCCCTATGCAATCAAAACAACAACTTATTAAAAGTGAGTGAATCTGTTCACATGAATGGACACAGACCAAGGACATTCTCACGTCTAATAAAGGGCTGCAACCACATTTGTTAGGGTGCCACCAAATTAAAAAGTTATTGGCACCAGTAGAAAATGGGTCTTGAGCCCTGAGAGGAAAAATTCTACTTATTCATTCATATCTGTTAACTTTCTGGAGATAGATCTGTTCAATGTCCTCTGATGTAGAACCTGGGGGCTAACTGTTTGAGATATTGAGTAAAACTGACCTGAGGGTTTCCAGTGTACAGTGTGGACTCCCCAGTCCAGCAGAGAGCAGCTTCACTCCTGAATCCTGCAGATCATTGGTACTCAGGTCCAGCTCTCTCAGATAGAGGAGTTGGAGCTGAGAACTGAGGCCAGAGCTTCACAGCATCTCTCTGACAGATGACAGTCATTTAGCCTGCACACACATAAGCACAACATGTTAGGGTCTGTGATTAGAATGACCTACATATTTTACTTTATACTTAATGAAGGAATTGTGTATCAACCAATATCATTATAGCAGCCAATAACTTAATAATTTAAATGTAATCAACCAATAACGTAATAACTTGCTAACAATGTAATACAATTGTTGAGCCAATAACGCAATAACCTTTTGCTAATAATCTTATAACATATTACGTTATTGGCTGCTTGTATAAAAAAATACTTTGAAAATATAATAACTGGGCAAATAACGTAATAAATGAGGTATCGCTTTATTTTATTAGCAATTTCTGGAGAGAAACTGTCACACTTGACAGTTTCAATTTGGATTTATCTGCAACTCTTAGGGTTCCGTTAAGGAACTCTGTGCATCCAACTCCGCGACAACGCAGACCCATTCGAGGGAGTCGTGAGCTTTTTGAAGCTCTACTAAAGCGGAACCTTAGAGTTACATATAAATCCAAATTCACTCTTTGCTCCTTTAAGTCATCCAATGGAGGGGGGTATGAGGATGGAGGGATAACAGTAAGGTCAGATATTTAAGCGTTTCATGCAAGATGCAATAATAAGACTAAGAGTGACTGTTTCTCTCTAGATAAATAAATAAAGAAAGTGATACCTCATTTATTACATTATCGGCTCAGTTATTAAGATTTCAAAGGATTTATTTTATACAAGGCCAATAACGTAATATACAGCCAATAACATAACAAGTTATTACATTATTGGCAAAAAGTTATTACATTATTGGCTCAACACTAATTACATTATTGGCTTTATTACATTCAAATTATTACGTTATTGGCTTTATTACTGGGGTTGTCGTAAACATTTGGCCTGTTAAGCCCTTTGAGACTGTAATGGTGATTAAGGGCTATACAAATAAAATTGAATTGAATTACATTTAAATTATTACGTTCTTGGCAGTTATTACGTTATTGGCCGTTATTGGTTGCTGCAATGTGTTTTAAGCTTTAATAAAATATGTTTTATTAATTGAACTACATTAAATCCTTAAATGTTAATTTAATAATCAGTGTAACTTTTACTTTTAACATAATTAAGTTATTGTCTTCATCTTTATGAGAAAAGTGGGTAAGTGGGTTTATTGTAATACATGTTATTAGTGAACATACAGATGTTTTGTTAGTTATAACTTATATATTCTATTATCAGGTAAATTGTGTTGTGTATTGTCATACATTATTATCAGTGAACCTACAGAGATCTTTTGGAGGCTTTGATCACTGGCAGCAGCATCAGAAGACCCTCCTCTGAAGCTTTGTATTTTTTCAGGTCAAACACGTCCAGCTCCTCTTCTGATGTCAGTAAGATGAAGACCAGAGCTGACCACTGAGCAGGGGAGAGAGATTGTGTGGAGAGACTTCCTGATCTCAAGTACCATTGGATCTCCCCCACTAGAGAACGGTCGTTCAGCTCATTCAGACAGTGGAACAGATTGATGCTTCTCTCTGGAGAGAGATCTCCACCAATCTTCTCCTTGATGTAAGACACTGTTTCCTTTATGGTTTGTGAGCCCCTTTCGGTCTGTCTCAGCAGACCTCGCAGGAAATTCTGATTGGTCTCCAGAGAGAGGCCCAAGAGGAAGCGGAGGAACAAGTCCAGGTGTCCGTTCTCACTCTGTAAAGCCTTGTTCACAGCACTCTTGTAGAAGAGGATGAGTTCATCTTCAACGGAGGTTGGCTGTTCTTCTGCGAGCAGATTGACCCCAGCATTGATAAAGGACCAGAAGACATAAAGGGCAGCCAGAAACTCCTGGATGCTCAGATGGACAAAGCAGAACACCTTGTCCTGGTACAGCCCACACTCCTCTTTAAAGGTCTGGGTGAACACTCCTGAGTACACTGAGGCTGCTCTGATATCGATGTCACTCTCTACCAGGTCTGCCTCATAGAAAATCAGGTTACCTTTCTCCAACTGGTTAAAAGCCAGTTTTCCCAGAGAAACAATGATCTCCCTGTTCTCTGAACTCCAGTCAGGATCTGTTTCAGCCCTCCCATGGTACTTCATGTCCCCCTGTATGGACTGAACCCTCAGGAAGTGGCTGTACATCTGAGTCACGGTCTTGGGCATCTCTTCAATCTGGGATTTTTTGAAGATGCCCTCCAGAACTGAAGCAGTGATCCAACAGAAGACTGGGATGTGACACATAATGTTGGAGGCCTTCGGGGATTTCTTGAACGTGGCAGATGATTGTGTGCTGGCCAGCGTCTTCCTCTCTGAATCTCTTCCTGAAGTACTCCTCCTTCTGTTGGTCGGTGAACCCCCTCACCTCTGTCACCATGTCAACATACTCAGCAGGGATCTGATTGGCTGCCGCAGGGCGTGTGGTTATCCAAATGCGAGCGGAGGGAAGCAGGTCGCCCCTGATGAGGTTTGTCAGCAGCACTTCCAACGAGGTGGACTTTGTGACGTCAGTCCAGATCGGGTTTCTCTGGAAGTCCAGAGTTAGTCGACACTCATCCAGTCCATCCAAGATGAAGACAACTTGGAACCGATCAAATCTGCAGATTCCTGCTTCTTTGGTCTCAATAAAGAGGTGATGAAGAAGTTTCACCAAGCTAAACTCTTTCCCTTTCAGTAAATTCAGCTCTCTGAAAGTGAGGAGAAATGTGAAGTTTATGTCCTGGTTGGTTTTGCCTTCAGCCCAGTCCAGAGTGAACTTGTGTGTTAAGATGGTTTTACCAATGCCGGCCACTCCAGTTGTCATTATTGTCCTGATTGGTTTATCTTTTCCAGGTAAGGGTTTAAAGATGTCTTCACATTTGATCGGTGTTTCCTCCTTGGCTGGTTTCCTGGAAGTGATTTCAATCAGTCTGACCTCATGTTCCTTGTTGACCTCTCCACTGCCTCTCTCTGTGATGAAGATCTCTGTGTAGAACTCATTCAGTGGTGTTGAATGACCTGCTTTAGCGATTCCCTCAAACACACACCAGAACTTCCTCTTCAAATGGGAGACTTGATTTTATGTTGGCACTCGACAGCAGCAGGTCCTAAATGAGAAAACAACAGATGACATCAGTTAGTGGATAGTGATCAGTGGAACCAGGTCAATATTTCCCGCTGAATTATCAATTTCCTGATATTTTGTGGCCTCATAACTTGGTCAGAAAAGCTGGTTGTGAGAAAGACTGCATGTTACAGATTCAAAATGTTCAGGACTTTTCTATTTTTCAACAGCAATCAGATTGGACTAATGACAATGATAGTGAAATGGTGTAAAATGAAATGCTGATATAACAAGATAGTGTTGCATCTCTTCCACTGAGTTATTCTGCAGCTTATGTTTAATATTGTTAATAATAATAATTACATTAAATAAAATCTATTGCAAGGCCTTACAATTCATAAAATAACAAACATCAAAAACAGCAAGAGCTGCATCGCCAACAGCATGATCAAAACAAGACATGAGGGGGTAAGAACAGTGGGGAGACCCAGGTAGGAGGGGGTAAGAACAGGAGTAAGGAGACCCAGGTAGGAGGGGGTACGAACAGTAGCACAACGGGGATACGAGGGGAACCCACGGTAGGTGGTCTTTACAGTGAGCAGGCCAGTGGAACACATGTGTATCTAAGAGGGATTCAATGTTGTCAGGGTGTCTCTTTCAGTTCAGCTCAGAGCCCTAGCACCCATGGTGCTGAGAGCTCTAGCACCCACGGTGCTGAGCGCCCTAGCACCCACGGTGCTGAGAGCCCTAGGGCCCACGGTGCTGAGAGCCCTAGCACCCACGGTGCTGAGAGACCTAGCGCCCACGGTGCTGAGAGCCCTAGCGCCCACTGTGCTGAGAGCCCTAGCACCCACTGTGCTGAGAGCCCTAGGACCCACGGTGCTGTGAGCCCCAGCACCCACGGTGCTGAGAGCCCCAGCACCCACGGTGCTGAGAGCCCCAGCACCCACGGTGCTGAGAGCCCTAGCACCCATGGTGCTACGAGCCCTAGCACCCACGGTGCTACGAGCCCTAGCACCCACGGTGCTGAGACGGGAGGTCGGGACGGTGAAGACCAGCTGAGGATGACGAAGGGAGCGGCAGGGCCTGTCCTCCTGGAGGAGGTCGAGGAGATAAGTGGGGGCCACGTTGTGGAGGGCTTTGTCGGTGAGCAGAAGGGTTTTAAGGTCAATCCGGTGTTGGACAGGGAGCCAGTGTAGTTGGACGAGAACGGGGGTGATGTGGTCGGGGGATTTGGTGCTGGTAATGATGATGTTTAACATTCTTTAACCTGAGACCCCCACCATTACCTACATATCTGGATCAAACCATTTACCCTGATACCCCACAACAACCCTACATACTGGATCAAACCATTTAACCCCAAAGAGGAAAGATGGTCTCCACATTGAAGTTTGAAATGTATAAATCTAACATTATGTCAATTAGTCTGAACAGAACAAATAATAATCTCCTACTGCTCATCAAAATGTGTATTTCTTCTCTGTTTTCAAGAGTCTCTTACCGCCCCCCAGTGTGTCGGCCAGTTCCTCCTGGTTCATCTCCATCAGGCAGAGCTTTGTGATGTCCACCACTCCCTCTATGGCGCGCCTCCTCTGCTCCTCCTTCTTACCATCCACCTCCTCCCCCTCCACTCTCTGACTCTCTGAACATTGTGGGTAATCTGAGAAGAGATCCCTCCAGAGCTTCTTCAGCTCCTTGTCTAGAAAAGCGTGTGCGTTCTCCTCAGCCCTCTGGAACAGAACAAACATCAAGGAGAACTTTACTCTTTACTAACTGAGGATATCAGAAGCATCTGTCCTGGATTCACGTCCCGCTGGACAAGAGATGCTTTCTAATGTTCATGGAGAGCTGAAGTCAAACGTCTTGGTGGACATTTACACACCTTGATCAGCTCTGTTTGATGCTGCTGTAGAGACTGAGCGCTGGTGACCTTTGACCTCTTCTGGTGTCTGTGGGGAACACTCATACACACACACACACACACACACACACACACACACACACACACACACACACACACACACACATCATTATATTTTCGCAGTCTTGTAAATATCAGTATCAGTAGAGTCTGATAACAACCAACTGGTCTGTTTTCATCGTCTGTTTGAACCCCCTACCTCTCCTCTCTGGAGGGGCGTCCATCTTTAAAACCCCATGGTATATCCATAAAGCGGTCACTATTCATGGAGACACAGCTGGGTTCAGGGGAGTCTGCTCTCTCCTGCTGGACTCTTCTAGCAAAACAAGAACCAGGATTTATGGACGATCGATAGAAGCTGTATCTTTATGATCTCTCATAAATCCTCACCTCTTCTCATTTGACTGATTTCCATGTTTAAAATCAAATGGAAGTTCAATAGACCAGTCACTCTTCATGGAGACACAGCTGGGTCCAGGGGAGTCTGCTCTCTGCTGCTTCTCTGGGCTTCAACACACACACACACACACACACACACACACACACACACACACACACACACACACACACACACACACACACACACACACACACACACACACACACACACACACCCCTTTTACTCAGACTAATGATGGAGTCATGATGCATCACTGCTGAGCTCTGAGATGGACAACAGTCACAGACAGAGATCCTCTTCTTACCTCTTAGCTTTGCTCTGGCGGCCATGTTCTCCGGACAGAGTGGTCTTAGAGGTAGGACCCCCCTCCTCCCTCTCCTCTTCCATAGTAGACTGGAGACCTGGACACAAACACAACTCCATATTGTTTCCACTGCCACTCGGCGTTGGTTTACTCTCTGCTTCTATATGAGCTGTGTATTCCGCTCACATGGGACCGTTGTCTCTGTTAACTTTGGACAAGAGGCAGGGTCTCTCCTAGATGCAGATTCATAGACCTTCTCATTCCAAGACGTTACTAATATACTCTTTAATAATGTATCCTCATTCCACACAGAAGGTCTCAAAAGGCTACAAAATGTGTCTGGTAAGATCAAGTTCACTGTGCGGATATCATACCAACTGCTCCCTGTGCTGGTTAAACCGCTCTGAAGGCAGGACCATACATGGACTATATATATATGGACATATATGGACTTCCTCATGTGGTATGACATCATGACCAGATCTGTGATGCAGGCCCACAGAGAACAAGACCCGGTAAGAGAAGACGTTTAAACACCTTCACAAAGCAAGATGGCCGTCTTCCTGTCTAAATAATGTTATCTTAATACTGCATTACAAATATAACAGCTGTACATTCTGTCCGAAGAACCTTAATCGTATCCCAAGGACACAAGGAGAGACAAGAAGAAAAGTCATTATTAACATAAACCTATCACCTGACTCCAGTCTGGAAGGTTCTGGGTTCAATCCCCAATGCCCACAGTCTTTTATGTATCATTCTACAGAGCAGGAATCTTAAAAATGATCAACCTACTTGTACAGAATCCCCACTCTCTTCCCAAATAGCCGGCTGGTTAAAATGTGTTTCTCCGCCTTTCCCTCCCCAGGACTCAACTCGCGCACCGCAACTCACAGCTGGCGGCAATCATCATGATCACAAATGCAATATAACTTACCTGTCGCGATAGACAACTGTTTGCATCCGGATGGCTTGCCCGAGGGCACTACACCTCTCCTCTCTCCTGGCCGGTGAATCAACCTGTGTGCGTCGTTAAAACGTGAGCTTGGTTTCCCTCTTTTCCTGCCATAGATCTTCGCCGTATCTCCAAAATTGTCCCAGTCCTAATGTGCTGTGGAATAACTGAGAGTGCGGCACGCCCACGGGCCACGAGTATCGTTTGTTTGTGTGGGAAACAACGACCACGTGAACGCAGTCTCGGTAACCCGAGGTGGTGTAATGTAAATATGTAAATATTTGAATCTGCAGTATATTGATTTGACTTTAGTTATAATTTAAGTTAATGATGCACTCTAAAAAGTATATTTTTGAAAAGTTGAAGTAAAGCACTGTTTTGAATAAGTCTGATTCAGATTTCTGCTTTAGCAACGGCACTGTACTTTTGTGTATTATATCAAATTGAAATTGTACTTTATTACATTGACCTGCTTTTCTTATGCAAATGAAAGCGCTTAAATTAGGTTTCCCTGCCTAACGCCATGACGTAGACGTTTATTGGTTGAACGTCACTGTCTTTTCCAGCCAGATTTCTAGCCGAAGCAGACATTTTTTCTCCTCGTCAAATCATCCACGCGGTCAAGGTCACTCTGAAAAACGGTACGTTTAATGTAGACAAAGTCATGTTTTACCAATTTTATTTGTCAGATAACAAATGTTCTGCCTGTATGGGTCAAAAAATGTACGTCTTAAGGGTTAACTTTAGTTAACGAACTGGACCGGACCAGCTTGTTAAGGTGCCATGCCGTAATTTCCGACGACTCATTGTTCCGACGTCTCAATGGTCCGAAATATTTCCCATTAGATGCCACTAATGCCGACGGTTAAATTTTACGAAAACGGAACCCAGTGTTCCGAAGGGCCGTTTGTCCGACAAGTCAAACAAGAGGCACATTATAGGCCGACGGTTCAATATGCCGAATAGGCCTACATAACCGTCGGCCTAATGCGCCTTTCCAATGGGAAATATTTCGGACCATTGAGACGTCGGAGCAATGAGGCGTCGGGATTACGGGCAGGCCCCCTAGGGTTACATGCTGCCACTCCGACATGCTGCCACTCCGACATATCGCCATTTCGACATTCTACTATTCAGACATGTCACCATTCAGACATACCACCATTCCGACATGCAAACGTCCTGCCATTCCGACAGTTTCGTCCCGCCATTCCGACAAGGCTTTTTTTTTTTTTTCATGTTTAAAGATGTGTACGGATGCGATACAGTCAGTGGAAGCTTAATAAATAAACACAAACACAAAGTCTCGCCATTTACAATCACACACTCCGATGTCAGTTTGTAACAATTTCCCTTACAATAAGGATATAAGAGGAACTGGCACAACGCAGTCCTGCTGCAGGCGGACCTAGGCTCGCGCTACTGGTGCGTCCAGGGAAGCAATAATCAAAGTCGCTACTTAGTCTGAGTCTCTGTATTTCACTGAACTCAAAACACGGCCATCACAGGCGGCATATAATAAACAATTACACACAGATCAACAGAACCCGAAAGCCCCCCCCCCCCTCCCGCTGTCCATTAAGTCCGAGTGGGAATGAGTGTGTGTGTGGGTGCGCGAGCGCACTGTCACTGTCCGTGCCGGACGTGTGTGTGTGTGTGTGTGTGTGTGTGTGTGTGTGTGTGTGTGTGTGTGTGTGTGTGTGTGTGTGTGTGTGTGTGTGTGTGTGTGTGTGTGTGTGTGTGTGTGTGTGTGTGTGTGTGTGTGTGCGTTTTGACGCGTGGTAAACCCTCGGTCCCACTAATGCACTGTTACGCATTACGCACACAAGGTTTACAAATACGGACCAGGACGGCTCCATAATACGCACAAAAAATCAAAAAGGAAAACGAAAGGTAACTTTAAAAAAAATAGCAACAGCACGAAGTAGTCAAATATATGTGTTTTACGCATGCCACTGTGCGTCTGCAGATCAAATTGTCTATAATTAAACTTGGAGCCAGACCCGGCCAGGCTACAGGAGAAATCAAAAATATGCAGGGGTCCAGGACCCCCATGAGAACCACTGATTCTGTTGACCGTACTGTAACCACTGTGATACAATAAAAAACAACATCACTGATCTGATTCACCGGCGGAGCGGTCCCTCTCTCCATTAACTCTCTAGCTCTCTCGACCACAGCTGCAAATGAAGTAGCACAGCGCCAATAATAATAATAATAATAATAATAATGCATTTTATAATCGAGATGGATGTGACAAGGGCGTTGACCAGAGTCAAAGTGCTGTTAGAGGAGAGAGATGGGCAGGCAGGGAGGCGGTGATCTTATTATACACATTTAATGACCTTATGTCGGAATGGCGGAACGTTTCAAAAAAGGAAAGTACCGCCATTCTGACAATGGAAACAAAAATTGTCGGAGTGGTGGGACGTTTTCAATCAATGGAAGTGCCGCCATTACGACAATTAGACGTCAATGTCGGAGTGGCGGTATGTCGGAATGACCCGCGGATACCGCCCCCTAGTTAAGTCATGCTAACTTTAGGTTAGCGTAACATGTTCGATGCATTTAACGGATTTTGTGAAATGTGTTAGCCATATGTTCAAACCACTGGTGTGCTAAAGGTAATGTGGCATTAAAAATTATAGTGATCGTTCAGCTATTAACTTATCAATAGCAGCGCTGCTGCTATTTCATTTAGCATTTTTCTAAATGAATGACATGTGCAAATAACTTCCACGCGGGGCTCTCGTGGTGTAATATTGTTACTGAAAGTAGTCTTAAGTTTACGTATGTCATACTGTGTACTGGTTAAGCTGCTTATTTGCACATTAACACGGATACATTTAGGCTTACATGTGTTTGCAACTGTGCTGCGCAGTTCTGTTAAGATGTGTGTGGGGGTGGGTGTTTTATTGCCGCCATCGTCTCCGTTAACGTATTTAGTGAGATACAGGCGACGAGAGAGGGTGCATTTCGTTCTCATGAAGCACAGTGGTGAGTGAATCCGGCCGCTAATTAAACAACACCACTGCTCTGCTGCTATTCCTTAGCATTTTTGTCAGTTTGCTAGCGGAGAGTTGGAGTAAACCTTTGGTTAGTAACCTTGTGCGAGGTAGTCTTGTGGCGTAATACCGTTACTGAAAGTGAATGCAAGTCGTGTAGTTTACTGGTTATGCTGCTTATTTGCACATCAGCGTGGATACTTAAAGGCATTTATTTTACGGTCAATGTGGTTACCCCCTATAAGGGACGTCGGACTTGTGGGCTAGCATCGGAGAAATGACATGAATCGAATTCATGGACAATTGCAGTTGTCCAATTGAGGAGCCGAGTCGAACTATGGCTGTAATCGGATTAAAATGTGCATGTTAACGTACTGAATGACGAAGCCCTGAAGCAGAGCTTCGGGCCAACTACATTGGCTGGCTGCTCATGTTGCATTGTTTTCTCCCTCTTTCCCACATTTGCGGAAATTAACCTGATTGTCAAGCTCAACACTGAATTGAAACATCACCACTCCCTTAATATTAATTCATTTTCTATTTGCTTTCATGATTCTTTCCCTGATTGGTGGTGGTTACATCAGCCCTGGACACAACTCATCAAACTACCCAAAGGTTAGTTAAACTGCAGAATTAGAGCGCTAAAGACAGTAGGGATGCAAATTATCGAGTAATTCATTAATCGATAGTTGTTTCATCTTATCGATCGCTGATCGATTAATTGATAAGCGGCAATTCTTCTGAGAAGCCGAATTTCCTTCTGAATGTGACACATTTAGGTGGTAATTCAACAAAGTCGTTTAGTTGTTGTACTTTAAAATACTTCCACATATTGTGCATTTGGCGTCTTTGTCGTCATTAACCAACTTAAAGTGGCTCCATACTGCACTCCGTTTTGCCCTCTTCATCATGTCACGCCTCGTGCCCACTGCACCGTCAGTCAACGGACGTGGGAAGGCGTGGCTGACGGATGGGGGAGTAGTCTTTGCAGAGGCATCCGTCAGCCAATCAAATCGCTTCCCGCTCCATTTTTTTTCTCCGCCGCTCTCCCGCTTTCCAGTATCGAGCCCGAGTCACGTCACAGTGCTTAAATTGACGGAGGTAGTGGGCACGGGGCGTAAGGCCCCGTGCCCACTACCTCCAACTACCTCCAACTTTTTCGGCAGCGACGGATTCGTCATCCAATCAGATCGCGTATGCAAATTTAAGCACTGTGACGCGACTCGGGCTCGATACTGGAAAGCGGGAGAGCGGCGGAGAAGTTAATTTAAAAAATGGAGCGCGAAGCGATTTGATTGGCTGACGGATGCCTCTGCAAAGACTACTCCCCCATCCGTCAGCCACGCCTTCCCACATCCGTTGACTGACGGTGCAGTGGGCGGGAGGCGTAAGGCCCCGTGCCCACTACCTCCGTCAGTTGTCCGTTGCCCATTGACTTTGAATGGGGACGGACGCGCAATGCATTGTGGATCCGTCCGTTCAGTTGGAGCGTTCGCCACCGTCAGAAGTTGAAAAATGTTCAACTTTTTCCGGTAGCGACGGATCCGTCATCCAATCAGATCGCGTATGCAAATTTAAGCACTGTGACGCGACTCGGGCTCGATACTGGAAAGCGGGAGAGCGGCGGAGAAGTTAATTTAAAAAATGGAGCGGAAAGCGATTTGATTGGCTGACGGATGCCTCTGCAAAGACTACTCCCCCATCCGTCAGCCACGCCTTCCCACGTCCGTTGACTGACGGTGCAGTGGGCACGAGGCGTCAGTGTCGTCTGTCTTGTCCTGCTTCGCTTGTGTTCCCGCTTGTGTTCCCGCGTGTGCGTCAAGTACCTCTGGCGTCAAGCGCGCCCTCACGTGGACGGTTGGGGAATTACGGGTTAAAAATGCGATTAATTGCAAGTAATTTATTTTAATCGAGTAATCTCTTATCGACAATTAATCGATAATCGATTAATTGTTTGCATCCCTAAAAGACAGTGATTTGTTTATGGCTTTAATGTCATGAAATGTTTGGTCATACCATCTGAACCGAAATCAATTTCAACAGTTAAGGTGGAGTGCAAATTACTTCCAATGGGCATCTGTGTATTTCCCTTAAGCCAGACTTGATAACTGTATCCCTTAAGGCACAGTTTCTCAATCCTCCACAATTCAGCATCATGAATACAGAGATATGTTATTGCCAAATAACTATTGAAATATGTTCTGTAATATTTAAACAATACCTGCATGTTATGGAATTTATTGTCATTTATATTAAGGTTGTTGCGGTCTTTGATGCCTCAGTCAGATATGAATGCAGTTTCTTATTTATCATACCATTTACAACGATCACCTTTTACGCAGTCCGTGTGAATAAATATTAATTTGCAGCATTTCAATTACTATTTACGGGCAACTATGGCCGTTGCATGAGGTTGCAAAGGCTGCTACACATTTCGAGTTTATTGTGTTTTATAAAATGAAACTGGGGCTACTCCAGGGGCTTCATTTAAAAAAAGGGCTTATGATTCAAGTCAAAAGCATGGCATACGGTGGATGATAGGATGATACAGTGGCATACGGATTGTTTAAACTGTTGTGTTTAAACAATTGGCTCCACCACCACTATCTCCTTAAAAAAGTAAACCTACAAAGGAACTCCCAGTAAAGCCTGTTTCTTTGTTTTTTCAGTTTTCCGCTTCATGTGGAGATGCAAGGACTGTGGGATTGTGTTAAAAAGAAGATCTGAGCTGCTCAAGCATTACAAACTGAATCATAGGCACTACGGACGGGGCCATTCATATTCCATGTACCTATTTACATTGTACATGTAGATTCAAGACTTGGAATGCCCTACTGAGCCATTTATCAAGGAATCACCCTGCCCAACAAGCTATCAACAAAGCCGTATCAACATTCACATGCCATATTTGTGGTCATAATCAACTCTCCACTGAGAGGGAATTACATCTTTAATCATCTTAAAAATAAGGAGACGGTTACATGCGTGTTCCAAGACTGTGAATATAAAACCAACGTATATGAGAACTTCAAAAGCCATAAATACAGAAAACATTCTGGGACAGGGAATATCTTTAAGCCTGGTATTAATTCTGTTACAGAATCCTTTGCCAGTGTTGCCAGTGATATTTCAGATGGGGAACGTATAGAGAGCAATGACGATTTAGATTCTGCTTTTGTCGATGTGGATCCTGAGAACTTAGAGAAGAATATCGAGCTTAAACTTGCGTCAGTCCTTCTTAAGTTAGAAAACATCTTTCTTGTGTCAAATGCTGCGGTAGATGAACTTCTGCAGGAGTTTAACTATTTGATTGGTTCTCTTTCTCTGCCAATCACTCAAAAGACTATTAGCCAAGTATTGAAAGATAATGGTTGCCAGTTTGACCAGTCAGTGGTTAAAAAACTAGCCAGTGCACTCTGTGATTCAAACCCTGTTAAAAAAGCAATTGGAGATAAAGGCCCACTTTTCAGTGCTTGGAGGCGAAAGGCTTACTATAAGTTACACTTTAATGTAGTGGAACCAGTGGAATATATACTAGACCAAAAGAATAGAAAGTCATTCCAATATATTTCAATTTTAAAGTCTTTGGTACAAATTCTTGACTGCCAGACAATCTTGGATCAGGCTGTTAATTTGAATAATGTAGATAAAGAACCACATGGAACTTGTGCACAGATATACAGATCCTTCTTTGATGGTGCCTTGTTCAAAGAAAATTGACTTTTGTCTAAACAGGAAAGCATTTCCTTGATATTATATATTGACGATTTTGAAATATGTAATCCCCTTGGCACATCCAGAAGGAAGCATAAAATCTGTGGTTTGTATTGGATTCTGGGCAATTTACCACCGGGCTGTAACTCTGCTTTGTCCTCCATCTATTTGGCAGCTTTAATCAAAAGTACTGATCTGAAGTGCTATGGCTATGATAAAGTGTTGGAACCTTTTCTTAATGATCTAGTCATTTTGGAACAGAAAGGGATATTTGTGTCGAAGTTGGGCAGAACAATAAAAGGCACAGTTCAGTGTGTGGTTGCTGACAACCTTGGGGCACACGGTATTGCTGGATTTGTAGAGAATTTCTCAGGGTCACATGTATGCAGATTTTGCACTGCAGAAAAAGCTGACATCCAGACTCAAGAAGTTAGAAGCGGCGTCTTTCCTTTGAGAACCAAAGACATTCATGCTGATCATTTAAGAACAATTGAGGAAAATGGGTTGCCTAATTATTATGGTGTGAAATCGGAGTGTATTTTATCAAAGCACCTCTCCTATTTTGACGTTACCTCGGGGTTTCCTCCCGATATCGTGCATGATCATTTCGAAGGTATTGTTCCTTTTGAACTTGCACTTTGCCTGAGTGTATTCATAAAAAAAAAGTATACCACATTACCTGCATTAAATGATGCAATATCATCTTTCAACTTTAAGTGGGCTGACAAAACTAATCGACCTCATCCTGTGCCTCTCAGTTTTGGGTCCAGAAAAACTGTTGGGGGAAATGCGCATGAGAACTGGAGTCTAATCAGATTTTTGCCTTTGTTGATTGGGCGGAGAGTTCCCTGTGAAGAGCCAGCTTGGCAGATCTTAACAGACCTGAAGGACATTGTTGATCTGGTCGTCAGTCCCATTCAAACCCAGGACTCCATTGCATATCTTGATTTTAAGATCTCTGAGCACAGAATTAGATTCCAAGAGGTTTTCCCAGACTGTCACCTTAAACCAAAACACCATTTCTTAGAGCATTACCCATATTTGATCCAACAGTTTGGTCCACTAGTTTCCCTATGGACGATGCGTTTTGAAGCAAAGCATAGCTTTTTTAAAAGAGTTGCCAGGAATATCAGGTGCTTCAAAAATGTGCTACTTTCCCTTTCAGAGAGACATCAGTATCAGATTGCCCATCATTTGCATGCATGTAGCTTTACCAGACCTCTATTGGAAGTGACAAATGTTTCCACTGTACACATCGATGTTCTTTAACCAGGGACATTTCAAATGCTCTTGAGACAGATGTCTTCAGATATGGACACAGTGGGCATGGCCAAAAGCGTGACATATGATGGACTAAACTACAAGTGTGGAATGATCTTGATCCAAGGCTCACTGGGAGGACTGCCAGAGTTTGGTGAAATCATCCAAATGGTGATACTGCAGGACAAGTTGATCTTCATTGTGAAGAAGCTCATTGGATGGTATATTGAACACTATAGAGCTTTTGATCTCAAACCATCCCCAGTCGAGGAAGTGGATCTTATTGAGCCACAAGAACTACATGATGCATACCCACTGGTGGACTACAAAATTGGAGGGATGCGTCTTGTCACATTGAAAAGATATATCCATGTTTAAAGGATGAGCCCTCTCCATGTAATGTTGTTTTATTTTGTTCTCAATACATTTTATTTTTCATACCGAAAGCCAAATGTGGTCCACTTACAGAAGGTAAATTACAGGACATCAATTTTTTATTTTTTTAATGATTAAAAAGGGATAGTTCAGTATTTTTTATTTGCCTCACACCTTATTGTGCTTTTGCTCTCCTTTCAGACTGCCATGGCTCATTCCACAACTGCCAGACTTAAAGTGATTTTGGGGGACAACAACATTGAAAAACTGACACTTCCTAATGGAATACCAGAGTCACTAGATGACCTTATCGGCACGATAAGGAGTACGTTCGGATTAAAGTGCAGCTTGAAACTGCAGTACATGGACCAAGATTTTGGCAATGACTTTTTCAATCTGAACTCTACTGCTGAACTCCAGGATTTGGGGACAATCAAGGTCATCCAGCAAACAACGTTGATCAGTGCCACTGCATCCTCTGCTTCTGTTTCATCCGAGTCGGATGACTGTGTTTCACTGGCATCAAACAACACTATACTGCTTTCATCCCCCGAGTCTCTGTCATCTCGAACCAAGCAATGGCCAGAGGAATTTCCAATTCCTCAATTTTCCTACGACACGGAGTTGCAGTTAGTGAAAGGTAATTCTGAGTGCCAGGTTGGAAACAAGTTGTTAACCTTGAGCTCCCGAATAAAATCTGATATCTTGAATAGAGTAGTTGAAGAAATTTACCGATATAAGGCCTACCCGGAGGATGCACATTTCTGCACAGTTGCAGAGGCCTTAATCAAAAAGCACCCTTGTTTAAAAGAGCCTGGCTCATTCAATGGCTGCTACGGCTGGAAACAGCGACTGAAGTACAAAATGGGAAACTACCGGACTCAACTCAAAGTGCTGGGGTGTCCAGAGCTGTCAGTAAATTCCCTGAGATCGAAATCAACGATGGATGCTTTCCCTGCTAAAAAGGTGAAGAGGCCAAAACGAGCCGAAGCCAACTTCTATCCATCCTTCCCTACTGGAGAAACTCAGGACAGCATGGTAAAGAGAGAATATAACTTCTGACAGATGTCAAGATGAGGAACAATGAAAGGGTAATCACGGACAAAATGGCTTGCACGTTTGCCTACAGACGACAAGAGGTGGTCAACCAAGAACCCAGCATTCAAGACTTTAAAGACCGGTGGCCTGCCATGTTCCATCAGAAAGAGGTATGGTAACAATGGAACTGAACTGACTCTTGAATTCAACATTGTTCATTGACAGAATTTACATATTCAGGTGCAACTTTTCGTTCTGCATTGACCATTATGGCCTGTGTGTGAATGCAGGCTTCAGTGTTTGACGTTTGTTTAAAACTGGAGATTGTTGCTATGTTGATGGTAATTTGCATATTCCTTTTTATTATATTCACTGTCATTTTGCTTTTAGATCAATGGCAGAAGTTCCTGGAGGGTCTCATGGCTGTTCCTCTTGAGGATATGTTCTTCGCCCAGTTGGACATCCACTCAAGTCAGCTAATCAGAGTCATCCGTGCCAAAGGTGGATTAACACGCCAAAAGAATGCTGACATCATGGACATTTTGGACCAGGTACATCTAGAGCATCAAAAGTAACAAGTTTCCTTGGTTGCTTAGAGGGTGTCACGGCACCCCTATCTATTAAAGATGCATCATCCGGATTAGCTTAGCTCCAGCACAGCAGGTAGCTCAAGGGGACGAGCAATAGCGTGCCTCCGCTGGCAGCAAAGAAGATGAACTAAAATAATCACTATACGCTCCTGTTTATTTACCAAGTTATGTTATGCTCGTTATTTCTGGCACGTGTTATTTTAGAACCCAAATCGCCCATTACCAGTAGGGAAACCGCCATGGATTGTAAAACAAGACGCCGCTCAGTGACTATAAGGAGCAGAAGAGGGGTTGCTGTGAAGATCCAGAACCGTTTAGATTTATACATTTTCAGTTGGGGGCCACAGTGCTCCTAGTGAAAAGAGTTTCAGAGATTTTGAAGATTAAATTAATCAAGATTTTATTGTCCTAGACTGAGGACATTATCATCTTCGAAGGGAGTGTGTCCTGAAAGCCCTCATCATCTTCCTCGGCGAGGATGCAGATGACCTGATCAAGGAATATCGTGTACGTTTCTACAGCAATTTGCATTTCAGCTCATCTCATCATTTTTATCCTGTAAAACATAGACAATTTTGTCAACTATAATTACTGAAACCTGTTTGGATTGACTACATGTTGTATTTATAATATATGTAGGTGATTCTGCGGTAGAAGCTAGATGGTTGAAAAAGGTCGGAGTCCTGCAAAACATCAAGACACAAAGTACTTGACCCAGTCATGATACCAGGCTGGTTGGGGCCAATGGAATCCGACGATGTGGTGGCTGAGCCTATATAAG
>OLKM01003951.1:9058-27386 GCA_900291075.1 Melanogrammus aeglefinus | reverse complement strand
CTCTCTCTCTCTCTCTCTCTCTCTCTCTCTCTCTCTCTCTCTCTCTCTCTCTCTCTCTTCTCCTCTCTCTCTCTCGATGCCCTCTCTCCTCTCGCTTTCTCTCTCTCGCACTCGCTCTCTTGCTCTGTCTCTCTCAATGTTTCTCTCCCTCTCTCTCTCTCTCTCTCTCTCTCTCTCTCTCTCTCTCTCTCTCTCTCTCTCTCTCTCTCTCTCTTTCTCTGTCTCTCTCTCTCCCCCCTCCCTCTCTCTCTCTCCCTCTCTCTCTCTCTCTCTCTCTCTCTCTCTCTCTCTCTCTCTCTCTCTCTCTCTCTCTCTCTCTCTCTCTCTCTCTCTCTCTCTCTCTCTCTCTCTCTCTCTCTCTCTCTCTCTCTCTCTCTCTCTCTCTCTCTCTCTCTCTCTCTCTCTCTCTCTCTTTCTCTCTCTCTCTCTCTAATCGATAGAGCCAATGAAGCATCACTCCCTCGATGTCTGCATTATTTATTAATTTCTGCCCTCTCATAACTCCTTTTCCGGCAGTAAATATGACCTACGGTGGTGGTGTTGTATAAATAATCACAATTCACTGGCTGATATAACTTGGAAATAAAAACAACACTTATTAAATCACTAATACTATTAAATAGCAACCCTTTCACGCTGTAGCTGGGTGGGTCTGGCCTTCTGTTTGCCCTTCTGCCCACCACTCATCTTTTTATTGAAGCAGCGGAAAATGTCTACCCTTAATAATCTAATATTATATTGTACGTACCTCTGTTACCACATCTGGCCCTGCTAATGCAAGAGAAATATGTTGCTTCTAAAACCAAAATCAATTCTGTGATTTGAAGAGAGATTCAAAACAAGCCCCTCTGGGACTCGGCTTCAACACTTCACACTGAAAACTAATTGGCTCAGTTTCAAATCACCAATGAGCACCACTCGGATCTGACTCCCCATCGCCTGGCACCACCCCCCCCCCCCTCCACCCCCCCCCACCCCCGTTCAGATCCTGCTACTGATAACATTATTCGGGAGGGATTGGAAAGGGAGACCCAAAGGTGATACGGATTAAGGTGCTCAATCACCACCTGTTTTTCCCACCTCCCTTAAGTCTCCCTTTGTCATTTCGGGTGGAGGATTATCATTACACTCCTCTCAACGCCCTGATTATGTCTTTGCTTCTGCTGGCTGAAGCTCTCACCCACTCCCTCAGGTCACTACCTGGAGGTGGAAACATTTTTAATCGAATCTTAGCGTCTCCCTGTACTGATAAGGTCTGGGATTATGACCCATGTGTGTTAGACCGTGAAACTCGTAAAAAAACGACGATGATGTTGTACGACCGGACCCACATTCTCCAATTCCCTTTAAATCCTGGATGTTCTCGCCTTGGAGTACCCAGGGCCTCCCTTGTATCGT
The DNA here is from genome assembly GCA_900291075.1 of Melanogrammus aeglefinus. Classification (NCBI taxonomy): domain Eukaryota; kingdom Metazoa; phylum Chordata; class Actinopteri; order Gadiformes; family Gadidae; genus Melanogrammus; species Melanogrammus aeglefinus. Next base: position 25,988 of record OLKM01003951.1, on the reverse strand, counting down.
GAATCTCTCGCACCTTGCGTTCTGTAACAGTTCTTGAATAAATTGACAGACGGTGAGACCATTCTTATTTATTTTAGCTTGGCAGCGACAGCTAAAGCTTGACCTGGTTACAGACTTAGCACCACACCATCACTGCCACGCATCTCCCTCTATCTCCTCTCTCCTCACTCTGCTACATACTCTTTCTCTCTCTGGCCCACATGAACACACACATTACACACAACACAACACAATACCCACAACATAATACCCAACACATCACGAGTATACACACACTACACACTACACACACACATATCACACACAACGACAAATTCTTCAAATGGCTATCAGCTTCCTCTGTGGCGGGGTTTCCTTGACGACCGCTTCCTTCTCCGGAGAGCCGGCGGGGGGGGGCACATGGTTAGCCGGCTGATGGACAGGCCCGGGGGGCTGGCAGGAGGCGGGCCTTAGCGAGGGTCTTCGCAGGACTACGATCTGGGCGCTGGAGCCCCCCTGCAGCAGGAGGCCGTGGAGGTCTTCCTCGGTGGAATTCACCACGGCAACGCCGTTCACCTCCACCAGCCTACGGCGTCACAACGGAGACGCACGTGAACATACAATACACACGTGTCCATACGATACACACAGGCACACTACAACCTCAACCGGCGAAACTCAAAGCACTGAGGGACTGCTCATTATCTCCGGTTGGATTTATTTTCCCTGTATCTGTTCATCTCCATATTGTGGTTTGATTATTATTGCTGCACGAGAAAACTAGTGAAGTCCTTAAGGTGTTGTGTAAGAAAAGAATGGTGGAACAAGTTTACAGTTGTCTGGGCTAACACCCTTAAGGTGAGCATTCCTCCCCACTTCTTCCTCAGTGCTTTCTGGCAGGTTCCTCCCCGCTGCAGGTAGAAGCAGGACCCTGCACAGGCTAATAACTTGGTTCCAACAAAGTGAAAGGTCATTCGAAATTTCCCTTTCGTCAGCGATGTGGATCACAGACAACAACCTACGTGAAAACTCTGCTCGGAAGACCAAAAGCCTTCACATTTCCCACCGGTGGCTATCTGAGAATCGGCGGACATGCTTTAGGTTTATTTTAGGCAAACCGAAAGCGGTTTTCCTCTCTTTAAATCAGCAGCCGTGGCTGTCTCCTGAGTCATACGTGAGAAGCGGAGGTGCATGCGTACGGAGTCCAATGCTCCTAAGCAGGGAATGTGTATCCAGAACGCTCTCATGATCTTATCAGTGTTGGTTCGAGAGCAGTCGTTTGAGGACGTGGTCGTTTGCCCGTGGGACTCCATCGGCTCTCATCACTGCTCTCCATCAAAACCGTTGCATGTTTTGCCCAATCCGATAATTGCATTTTAATTGCGTGCCTCTTTGCAAACCCCCCCGAGAGAGAAGGTTCAGAGAGAATGCAAACAGAGAACCCGGGCTACCAGAAACACGAGCTGTGCTGATTGACAGATGCCAAGGTGAGCTGCACTCATGCTCAGCCCAGCAGCACAGAGCTGGCGTTGTTCTCAAGTGGACATTGTGTTCTGTACGGGGCTGACCTGTCCTCCAGGCAGAGTTGGGAGTGGTCCGACTGGGTGACCACCAGGCCTTGACCGGCCCCCCTGGAGCAGCAGGAGAAACCGTATCGGCTGTCGGGCCCCGGGCACGCCTGGACCACCAGCAGCAAGGCCGGGCACTGCGGGGACAGCAGCTGGCTCAAGGGACCCACGGCAGGGCTGGGCTCTGCTGGAGGTCTCTCCTGCAAGCGTGCAGCGCACATGAAAGGGAAAAAAGTGTGTGTGAGTGAATACGGTGCACTATGGCAGGGGCGGAAGGGTTGTATAGATCCATACGAGGTAGAAGCAGCAACCCCTCGAGGGTTAATCATACAGCTTGGAGAGGGCTCTCTTTCTCATGCACAGAAAGCGTCGACGGTACTCATGCGCGAGAAACACAATGTGACACAGGGAGCCTTTCACAACACAACGTTTTAGGGCACCACCGCAAAACTCTCATTTCCCGCTAGAGCAGTTTTTTTATTATGGTGGCCAGAGGAAGATCAGAGGTCTCAGTAAACATAAACCCTCGTCGTATCTTTAGTGGCCGAACGCCACGTGCTGGAGATGACATTGGCACCCAGCCGTGTGTTTGCGTTTAGATCGATTCTTTTACTTTACTTTAATCCACTCACTTGCAGCCACTGTGCATTGATCTGAGAGACCTTGCCGCGTCGACCTCTCATGAAGCCACAAAGAGATAGTTGCTGAGGCCCCCCTTGTTGTTTTTGTGTTTTGACCGAGGCGTCTGTACTGTATTTGTTTGGAGACGCCAGACACCACGGCGTGGTAGCTACCAGAAGATAAGATGGGCGGTTTGCGTCAGGCGAGAGACGAGACCACCGGGAGCTAATGATTTGCCTCGGAAGAGAAGCACACCGCAAGTAGCCCACGGGGCACAGAAATAACATGCAAGGCTAACCGCCAAATTCCAATGTTTCCCTCATGCAGGCCCCCCCACTTCCCTCCCCCCTTCTCGCCCCTTCTCCCACCACCACCCCCCCCCCCCCCCCCACCCCAGCGCCTCTCATGGCGTGTGAATGGCTCACAGCAATGGATGCCGTCTTTGCCCCGGGGGTCAGGGGGTCAAACCAGAGGCCTCTCTCCCAGCTCAGACGGCCGGGGCCAGACAGGATATCAATACGGAAACGCAGTGGAAACCCCTCTCGGAGCGCATGCTAACGCGCATCATTCTCCCTTTTTTTTAGTCTCCCCTCAGAGTTGGCCGTGTGCCAGAGGGGCCCGGCACCATTTTCTTTTCATATTCTCCCTGTTTATCCAGGAAGGATCGTAGGGTAGGGGAGAGGGTTGGGGGGGGGGGGTTAAATCCAAGCTCTACCTGAGCCCAGACACAAGAATAAAACCTCCGCCTCCCAGATACTCCCCGAGATAGAGGCAGGAGTGGGTGGGGGGGGGAGTGTACACCGCACGCCGTTCTAGATTCTTCCTTCACAAAGGTCATCGCCACAAAAAGGCGAATTGACGGAGCGGAAGACACAAACATATTGTGGTGCATACCGTGACACGATTCGAAATACATCCCGACTTTCATGAAGGACAGAATTGTTCCTCCGCGGCTTGCAGGGGGTGGGGGGGGGGAACTACATTGAAACGTGATCCGCGGTAAGACTCGGTTTTCCCACAGTGTGTTAAAAAATGGCCTGGCCTGACGGTTCAGACAACGTCAGACGCAGGAGGAAATAGACTCGGTTTCGGAAGGCAGCTTAAACAAGGGGCTGTCACCCTAATTGTTAGCGCTGTTCCGACTTGGTGGATCTGAAACGTGATCGACCCTCTACGCCGGGATCGGGAGCCAACGGGAGGAGTGGCGACCGGGGGGGCCGCAGGGAGCTACGCAGGAGAACCACAGCCCCAGCATCCCGGCTGGGTCCTCGGGAACGCCGCTGCGCGGAGAGACACCCTATCTCCGCTCTGGAGTTAGTCCAAACAAAGGGGTTAGCCGCCAAGCGGCGGACGCTAATCTGACTCGGGGACAAATCTTTAAACTGCCTTTGAATCTTTTAAACTGCGCCTGCAACTGTGAGAACTGACGGAGGTTAACTCCTAGGACTCTCACCCCCCCAGCCCTGCACCCATCCACCCTCCACCACCCCCCCCCCCCCCCCTTTTTCTAATCGTCTGTCTGAAGTTTCGGGTCATTCCACTTAAACTGCTTATTTAAAAAAATAATTTCCATCATTTGTTGCCCTTCCCTCCGTTCCCTTTTGCCCTCCCTCCCTCCCTCCCTCCCTCCTCCCTCCCTCCCTCCTCCTCCTCCCTCCTCCCTCCTCCCTCCCTCCCTTCCCCTCCCTGCCCGCCCCTCTTCCTCCCCTCCCTCCCTCCCTCCCTCCTCCCTCCCTCCTCCCCCTTCCCTCTCCTCCCCCTCCCCTCCCTCCCTCGCGGCTTCTGCTTTATTTGATGCTCTCCAGTTGCAATAGATTCCAGAGATTAGATGGCCTCATGATGAAATATTTCCTCATTGTCTGCAAATGCGGAGTGGGGGGGGGGGGGTGGGGGGGGGGGCGACCAGAAGCAAACACGGGGCGGTCTGCTCCTTATTAAAGCCGTGAGCTTTGTCAGTTCCCAGGGCTGCTCCGCACGGCCCTGACCCATGCGCTAACTCTGATTAGGTCATATGATAAACATTAGCACGGCCGCCGTTCCCACCAACTCCCGACTGACTGCAGCCCCCGGGGCGGCAATGTGACACGGGGCACCTTTCAAAGGGCGGGCGGTGCGGGCCCTTTCACAGCAGCTCGTCGGGGCTCCCCGGGACGGTGGAAAGGAGCCGTGTCGGGGGAGCGGAGGATCTGCTCCTCAGGGGGTGGGGGGGGGGGGGGGGGGTTGCAGATAGTTTTACAGTCGCTGGCCCGTTTTGTCTCCTGTGTGCTCCTCCGTTTGGACTTTTGTCACACACATTCCATTGTTGGTATGGTCACAGGCTCTCGGATGTCAACGGCAAAGTTCGTCGGCAAAGTTCCCTCTCTCTCGCTTTCACTCGTTCTTGTTCCTGCTCTCTCTCTCTCTCTCTCTCTCTCTCTCTCTCTCTCTCTCTCTCTCTCTCTCTCTCTCTCTCTCTCTCTCTCTCTCTCTCTCTCTCTCTCTCTCTCTCTCTCTCTCTCTCTCTCTCTCTCTCTCTCTCTCTCTCTCTCTCTCTCTCCCTCTCTCTCTCTCTCGTTCTCTACCATCTCTCTTCATCTCCCTCTCTCCTTCTTTCTCTACCATCCTCTCTCTCTCCTCTCTTTCTCTCTCTCTCCTCCTCTCTGTCGTGTGTGTCTGTGTGTGTGTGTGTGTGTGTGTGTGTGTGTGTGTGTGTGTGTGCGTGTGCGTGTGTGTGTGTGTGTGTGTGTGTGTGAAGCAAAGCTAGCAGACTGACTGGGCAAGCCCCTGTTTGACACAGCTGCTTTAACTGCACAGCTCTAATGAAACGGAGAGAGAGAGAGAGAGAGAGAGAGAGAGAGAGAGAGAGAGAGAGAGAGAGAGAGAGAGAGAGAGAGAGAGAGAGAGAGAGAGAGAGAGAGAGAGAGAGAGAGAGAGAGAGAGAGAGAAAGAGAAGAGAGAGAGGGCGAGTGAAAGGCAGATTGTTTCGTCGGTTCTCAGCAGAGCAGTAAAATGAGATCAAAGGTGGTGGATAGGAAGATGTAATGTAATATTGGAAGTTGGTACAATTTCGTAACTTCACGTGGCGGTAACGAATTGTCAGACGTTGGGGTGGGATTTCATAAGATCAGCTAATCAGTAACTTTATATATCTATAAATACATTACAGTTTTTCCCGATTGTATACACACAACAAATGGAACCATGCACAAAATCCTGAAAACTCGAAGCTCATGTATCAACTACAAGACTCCAGACTCGCTAAACTCTAAGCACAATTCCACTGTTTTCACATGTTTGCTAAACTCTAATCAAAAATCTCATCATTTAGCACACTTGGTTCACCTGGATCACATGGGCCTACAAAACACAACAACTAATTACCAATAAGTCTGACTTACCTGTTCAAACTCAACTGTCAAAACACTTCAATCTTCTGTCAGAGCATAAAAGAGGACTCGGTGAGCTCTATTGTGTTGTAGATATGGTCCTTTGGCCTGATCAGGATTGGAGGTGGGATACATACTGATTTACATGTAGATCTGTTTCACCTCATTTATATTCTTATTTTTATTTTTTGTTGGCCTTCAAAAAGCTTTTTATGCAGTCAGTTCAGCTGAACATTTTACTGTATTACAGTAAAAAACAAATTGCTTTGTTACCTATTTGTTCTTGTAATTTCATCATTACATCCCCCGAAAGACAGTCTAAACATTTTCTTACTGTAGTGTTTTTCATTTCTACTCATCAGTGTAATTACTGTACTGTAATTTACCAAAATGGGTAACATTGGTGTATTGTCAGAACAATGTTGCAGCATCAACCATAGGTGTACAGTATGACTCTGGGATTGTGAGTTTAGCCCATTAGGAGCTCATTGGATAGACAAATATGCCTTGTATCCTATTCTGATACGATTGTGTCAATGCAATATTTATATGATATATTCACAGTATTGTAGTAAAATATGGCAACAGTCTTTATACTATATGTACCACCTAATTGCAACATTAAAAAAGAAAGCTATTTCTAAACAATTTTATACATTGGAATATGTAACATGGCCTCATAAAGCCAAAACATATGTTGATAGTATTTTGATGGAAGTGTTTAGAATTGATCACACCAGTGTTTAATTGATGCTCTCTAAGGGATATTCATTTGATAGCTGTGTTTACTGTTTGGTGAAAAAAATCGGTTTTGAGAAGAATTTGTGTAGTTTTGACAAAATGATTAACTCTTCTCAGGTTTGTGATTAGCGTTTTGAGAAATTGAGCTATAGTTTCAGTAAACGTGTTTAAACGATTGAGAAAAACTGTAATGGTGAACCCGCTAAACTTGGTGTTGAAGATACACATTTGTACACTATGCTTTTTCAGGCGTTTCCATCCTTCTGCATGAGGGTTTGAGCCTACACTAATCATAATCACCTTATCACAGCGATTCTGAACAGCATTCTTCAGGTGGGCCACCTGTCTGTTGAGATGCACCACGGAGATCTCCGCCTTGAACACCTGACAGTTCAGCTTCATCTTGTCAATAAGGCGGATCTCCGAGCGCCTGCGGGCCGAGACATCACTTAGGATTACCTTTGCGTGACATCTCCGCAGCTTCAAACACACTCAGATTGACGTCACGCGGGACACGTTGATGTTTGCTATCATATCTAAGGAATGGTTCAATACGGTACCATTCCATGTTCCTCTGAGCTGCAGCGTTGCTGATGTTCTCCTTCAGGTTCTGAAGGCTCTGCCTCTTCTCCTGCAGTTGGCTCTGGGCCGATTCCAACCGATGTCTCAGCTCGACAGGACTGAACTCCGTCACATCCACCTCCACGTCCACACTCTTCAGCTCTGAGCAGAAGGCCACCAGCCCGTGGTGGAGTTCCTGGACCTTGGCGCCATCAAACACAGAAGCAGAATGACTACCTCCTCCTACTGCTCCCCCCCGTTGTTCGGGGGTCATCATAACAAAAGAAGTAGCAAACAATGATGAGGGCAAACTAAGCTTTCGTGCATTCGATGGAGGCTCGATGGAGATGCTGACCTGGAGGATGACGTGTTGCAGAGAGTCCACCTGCTGGTTCAGTTCCTTGATCTTCTCCTCTTTCGCTGGCTGCATATTCTGGTTTACGTTGTCTTGAGAACCGTTCACTTTTGAGGCCTCGCCTTCTGTTTGTTTGTCCTACGATTACCAGATTACACATTGTCACACGATTTGATTTCAATTCGCCTGTAAGAGGATATGCAGTATCAGATGAGGTGATAGCTGGAGGGAGGTGTACCTTTTTACACAGGTGCAACTCCAGTTGTCTCTTGGAGGTTGTCAACAGGTTGCCAATCTGTTGATTGGCTGAAAGTCCATCGCTTAGCCCTGTAGAGTAGAACAACTGATAAGATATAGAGATTGGTAAAATAATACCACTTAATGTTAGTGTCTTAAGTGTCCAAGAATATAATGTCCACACTCCAACCTGTGTTGTCTTTCAGCGTAAAGATGTGCGTATCCTCTGTCATGCCCAGCATCTTGACACAGGACTCTTGGACCTTTCCCACTGTGGTTTCCTTTGGCGTACGCAGATGGACGATTTGCTCTAATGCTTCAGAAATGTAACCGATACAAAGCAGTACAAAATTTGGTTGATTGATTCACAGCCGTCATTCAGAAGAAAATGTCAGGCCCACGGATAGATTTGTAGTGTGGGATCAGGCTGGTTCCCTTTAGGACTGTGAATGACCAAGCAGAAAGACCCTAGGAGAAATGGATAAGAGGAATGCATTTCTCCTAATGAAATACCGTACCGTGAACGGTGATCTCTATCAGCTGAGTGCTCCTCTGAACCATGCTGCTCTTGGCTCTGTTGAAAAACGGGACAGAGGAAGGTTCCAATTGACTTTACCTGTTTTAAATGAGGTCATTTACTGATTGACTTGTCTTGTTGACTTGACATGCACACTCAGGTGCTGTCCAGACCGTAGCGCACCTGAGCCTCAGGGAGGAAGGCGTCGCGGTGAGGCCGCTCACGTGAGGGGTGGACATGGACTTGCTCATGGACACGAGGGCCGCCGTAAAGCTCTCCACGTTGTTATGAGGCCCAAACGTTTCTGGTGGGGCAGACAACACAAATCCACCCTGAAATCGTTGTCTGCATTCATGGATGTGGCAGTGGAGGTGTGTGAGTTAAGGCTTCAAACATTTACAGTTACATTTAGGGCATTTAGCAGCCGCTTTTATCCAAAGTGACTTACATTTTGTCAGAAGAAAGAGAGACAATGAAATATCGCCATCGGAAAAGTAAGGATGTTCATAGAACCAAGTGCCAAGTACTAACAATAACTAGGTTAACTCATTCCCTGCATACAACTAAGATAGCTAGGATAAGATGCTACATGATGCTACGTACTATTTTTAAGTGCAAGGATGTACAACAAACAATTAGTGCGTACATTAAGTGCCAGGACGTACAACATACAGTAAGTGCGTACCTTACATGATGGCAGGGCGTACAGCATACAATAAGTGTGTAACAGGGGAATGGGGCGGGAGGCCGGAGGGTGACTCATACCGATCAGAGAGTCCAGTCTCTGGGTCAGGCTATTTGGCGGGTGAAGCTCCCTGTAGATGTTGGACAGCAGCAGCTCCCGGTCTTCGGGCGTGGACAGGTGGAGCATCTCCAGGGTGCTGGCGTCCACGGAGGCGATGTCTGCGCCACACAGTTGTCCTTCTGACGAGTCAGGGCAAGTCAAGTCAAGTTTATTTATATAGCACATTTAAAAACTTCAATAGTTGACCAAAGTGCTGTACAATGCAAAACAACAAATAGGCCTAAGATACACAACAACAGCAACAGTAAAGGCCAATGCATAATAGTGAGTCTATGGTAGCGTTTTAAACTGGTCAATGGACTGGGCAGTTCTCAGACTCAGGGGTAGACTGTTCCAGAGATTCGGAGCAGCCACAGCGAAGGCTCTGTCACCTTTTGTTTTTAGTCTGCACCTAAGTACATCCGTAATTTTCCATAATTCTCTAACTGAAGCATGAATGCAGAGCAACTCTGACATATATTGAGGTGCGAACCCATGTAAAGATTTAAAAGCAAACTACAGATTTTTGCGTCAGGGCAACCCAGAGGTTTGGTTCATCGCACAGGACGGGGGAAGCAGAATCGATCAACCAGTGATAATGAGTAACACTCAGAACCTGTCTTAACTGCCAATCATGTTATGTGTTATTCTAAGCTTTGGTGTAACATGCACTGAATGAGCAAACTGTTTGACAGTTGACAACCAACGAACCGCGGTGTGATTAGTGGTCTGTCGTATAAACTGAAATGTTTAGCACACCTGTAGCTATTTCTTAAAATCAACCTGTGGCATGTTCTTCATTTTTTGCTTGTATCGTGTATCTTGTTATCCAACTTGGTCTTCCTATTCAACGTAATTTTTCTGAGCTAAAGATATGATATGGTATGATGAACATTAACGTTTTTCTTATTTGACCTGCGGTCGCGATTACTCAGAATTAGTAATGTCTGACGCAGCCACAGGGCTGGGAGCGGAGACATGGAGGAATGAGGAATGTGTTCTACCTCTGATGAAAGGGAGGCATCTCTGCAGTCCGAGACTGCTAAACCATTGGCAGACTTCATCTGTGTTGAGTCCTCCGAGAGCTTTGGCCCCGTGCCCGTTGTTGTCCTAAAGCAGAGGAGAGGTTACATGCCTGCCGTCTCTCACCATGCCGTGCTCCATAAAGACAAGCTAGATCTGACGAAGTCTCATTGCTATGTGAATGTACACTTTTTAATGTTTGAGACGCACACACACACACACACACACACACACACACACACACACACGCACACATGCGTGCATGCACACACACTTGGGCGCACACACACACACACACACACACACACACACACACACACACACACACACACCACACACACACACACACACACACACACACACACACACACACACACACACACACACACACACACACACACACACACACACACACACACATGCAATTCACAACTAAAGATTGCAAAATTCAAGTGGAAAGTTGAACCGGTTGTTATGTAATCGTGACTGTGTTTATAGAGCTACAGATTAGACAGTTTTAGCACGTCGTTGTGAGCATGTGATCTCACGCTGTGATTGACATATCAAAACAGCAGCTTTTATTAGGATGTCACATAAAAAGCCTGTTCTCGGACTGCTTTATAAACCTTCCAAGTTTTACTCTCACTTGCGTGCACAACACAAAAGAAATTAAAAGCAATGAATGACGGAACAGATCATCAGCAATTCTGCCTTTACAGGACAACTTTTTGTTTCCTTGTTTTGTGTTGTAGCGAACACACAGATTGCTAGGGATACCGGCGATCTAGCTTGGTAAATCCTGGAGACAGAAGACATGAAATCTCGGTGGATATTTGCAGAGTCATTGCTTTGACGGATCAAGGGGGTGGGGAAACATCAACAGAACATGTCCTGTAATTGCGCTGCTTAGCGCTGTGTGTGTGTGTGGCGGCTGCCACCCTGAAAGGCCTCGCGGATGAATTACACTACCTTCTCTGCAAAGTTTCCATTCTGGTCCTTAGACAACTGGGGCATGTAGGACGCTGGACGGTGGGGGCAACGGGGGTGAAGTGAGAAAACAAACAGATGTATTAGGAAAGGACAACGCGGAAGGGAGCTGAATTTTGAATGTGCGTTTGTTTTGGTGGCTTCTAGCTTGTATGCTGTTGTGTGTCTTGCTAAACACACTGGAGTTTGGTTTGGAAGGAACGGCTTGTGAGGATTAAAGTCTGAAGCTGAAGCATATGTCTGGGATAAGGATATTGGGCAGAGAACCTTGGCTTAGCCGATGCCATCTCTGTGTGGGGACAACATTGCAGATGGTTTAATGCGTGCCATAAGTATAGGGCATATAAAGCAGTCTTAATTCCTTTTTGAATCATAATGTCTACAAGAAAACAAGCTGTTGTAACAAATTTCCCAGATGGTCCCAACCCTGACAGCAACCAATTGGATTTTGGCCTCACCAATGGTTATGCGTCGTTGTCGTGACGACCCCTCCTCTTCCTGGTTCTGGGCCGTGGTTTGTCCTATTATAGGGAAGCTAGGGCTCCTTCTCCCGTCTCCAAAGCTACAAGACCGGCGAGCTGGATTCTACAGTTTCAGTTGGGTGACATTCATTACAATTGCACCAATGCATATGCATTTTTTTTAATCAAATTTAACTAATCCTAAAATAATTTGGATGCCTTCATTCTCTCAAGGATATTATTATTCATATTATAGCATATTTATTATACTGAAAACCGACATGCTGCAAGGTGCTAATATCTCATTGTCCCGTAGCTAAGATAAGAACACCTCATCCCAATAATTACAGGCTTTTTCTGTTGAGAAGACTTCAATTCAATGCCTTTTTACCCGTATTGGGGTAGACGTCTCCATCTTGGTGGTGTAAGGAAGCAGATTCAGTTGGGCCCGCAGTAGCTGGGGGCAGCTCATGTCCTTGTTGCTAAGATCATCTTCAAGAGAAAAGACAAAACACATTCAAGGAAGTTGGCATACAGCAGTGTTTGGTAATGGCCTCAGGCTAAGGCGATATGATGGAGGACTCCTCCAAAGAAAGTTCAAATTAATAGAGCTATTATGAGAGCTATTATCATTGCTGTCATTTTATTCCTATCTTTGGTTCTCAGGCTTTTTGTTCAGCTGAGCTTTTTAGGGCACGCTAGTTGCTGCTAATGCTGAAAGCGGCTCCGGCATTGGTTGCCCGGCAACCCTTCCATCAGACAGAGCAGCGTCTGTCTCGTTGACGACATAGTTCAGTGACAAGCCTCGGTTCTCTTTCCCACAGAAAGTGCATATTCGTCCATTTCCCAAAAGTCACTTGATGGGTGAACACATGTATTTTTTGGGGGGGCTAACACAACATGGAAGACTGATGAGGCTATGATAATGGCATCCAAGCGATGGTTGGCGGGCTGGCTCGGGCGGTGCAACACTATGACATCGCTTTGACCAAAGTTGGAGTGCCGACAACGTGGCCGCAGAAAGAAAACCTTTCCACTTTCAAATCGGTGCGAATGGCTGCATTATAAGCCTAGACGAATAAGTAGTATTACTAGGTCGAAGTAGATTCTAATAACACAAAATATTACAACACTCCAGTCCTGAAGTCTTTCAAGCCAAAAGAAAGGGAAAGAAAATGAGAATAAAGTTTGGATTTCTTCAACACATGTTTTTCATTTCGGGGGGCCTGATTCTGAGAGGCAGGACTGACAGAGATGAGGTTGTAGAGGGAGTCGGATCAGATAAGACATTGTAATTGGTTTATGTGTGTCAGCAGTGGAATCTTGTCTGGGCCACGGAGAGACAGGGGAGCAAAGACAGCAGGAGAGGAGCTGGAGGAGGAAGAGGAGTATGAGGAGGAACGGAGAAAAGGAGGGAGCTCAATGTAAAACAAAAAAATGTCTCTCTCTCTCTCTCCAACGGGTTCTGCCCGTGACTCACCTCGGGATTACCGAGGTCCGGAGCAGAAATCTTCCAAGACACGACTGTCTCCATGCCAAACTGTTCCCTAGAATATCCCAGCGAGGGGGCCAAGCCGGTGGAGCATCTGTGCATTAATAACCGTGACCCTCGCCTGGCTGAAACATGGCTCCGCAACATAACACAACGTGTCTTTGATTCCTCCAAGGAAATCATTACCGCTTTCTCACGCCGCGACGCCCGGGCCAGCGTGCCGTGCGAGGGTTCGCGTCCCGCTGGAAGATGGAGAGCTGAGTTGAAGCGCTAATGGGGGCTAGCTGCCGTACATACGCCCTACCACAGACATATCCACGACCTCAGATATTTCGGTGTTTTCCAAGCAAACAGCCCAACCCAAACAGGAAAGGACAGGGAAGCGGGCCCAGTCTAAGGGACGCGTCGCCATGTTGTCTGTAAGTGGGGAAATAATTGCTAAAGAGATGGACATCGTTCCTACAAGTCTTCTACAGGGCAGCTTACACTCATACATACTGTACATACACACACACACACACACACACACACACACACACACACACACACACACACACACACACACACACACACACACACACACACACACACACACACACACACACACACACACACACACACACACACACGACACACACACATCACACACACACACACACACACACACATACACACACACACACACACACACACACACACAAACACACAAAGACGCACACACACACACACACACACATACGAAGACACAATCCCCCAGTACCAAGATGCATACACACACATATTGAACCATGATTTTTCTTTTGACAAAAACAACAATGGGTAAAAACACACACACACACAAGTACACACTCATGTAGGCCTACACAGAAACACACCAACACAGTAAGGCAACAAAGTCAGAACTTTCCAGCATGCATATTTATGTAACGGATAGGCGAACGCGATTCTTATCGCGGTCAGCATTGTTTGTCCTGCGCCGGTCTGAAAGCAAAGGAGACTCTTTGAGAGGAGATAGAGGGAGGAGAACGTGCTGACTCACAGGAACCCAACACCTGGGAACCGCATGCAAAGCCACGCACTGGGAATACGCTCACAAAGGGCCCAAGAAGGGTTCTGACAAAGGTACGGTTCGGCGGCTCCCACAGGAGGTGTTTAAGGCACTGAAGTGGTGTCACATAATGGCCGCGATTTCATCTGCACCGGATCAAAAAAAGACTCCACATAAGGTCGGCATCAGTCAAGTCTGGTTGCCGTTTGTGTGGGATTAGGAACAGCTCGGAACAACGCAGCTCCAGAGAGAGTTCTCGGACTCACCCAGGTTGTGTTCGGTAAAGGCCAGCAGATTGATCCCTTTGTTGAGGCTCTCTACGATGAAAGAAGGAAAAAACGTGCAGATAAAACATAACCAGCCAAGATGCATTACAATAATAACTAAAATGGAGACGTTTCATGTCTTGTCTTGCTTTGGTGAGGTGGAACCCCGTTCATATTCTCTCGGCGCCATGGACAGCCTGTGAGCGGTCGTAGGCCTGTAGGCTCTGGGTTCGGCATGTAGGCTGTTTGTTACACTCACTTTTGCGAGGGTACTCTGGCAACCGAGCCACCTGGTAGGCACTGGGTTGGAAAGAGGTTCCGGAGTCCTGCTCCCCCGTCTCCTGGCTTGGAGGTTCTGTTTCCTCTGGATCCTCCCTGTCTTGGCCAGCGACGGCCTCCCCCTCATCATCGCCATCCACCTGACTCACTGGCAGAGGGAACCCCATCTTCCTCTCCTCCTCCTCGTCCTCTTCCTCCATCTCTATCTCCGTCCCCGCCTCCTCCATGCCGTCCACCGCCCCCTCTTCGTCATCACTCTCCCGGTCGTTGATGCCCGAGGTGTGCGTCGCGCTCTCCCACTTCGGAATCGTCGTCGAAGAACTGATCGTCGTCGTCGACCTCGACGACGTCGGACGGCGTCGGGGGGATCAGGGTGATGATGGGCGGCGGCAGCAGTCCTCCGGCGTTCAGGGTGATCTCGGTGATCTCGGTGTCGCCGTGGAGATACCACAGGCTCTCCTCCTCCTCTCTTCCCTCGTCCCGGTGGCGGTCTTCCCCCCCGGCCCCGGCCTCTGTGGTGGCGTCAACGAGGGGGATCAGAAGAGGGAGCGAAGACAGAGCTTTCAGTCGTCTCTTCTTAATGGCTCTTTGGCAGGCGGACACCGAGCGAGCCACGCCGCGGCCGATGCTGATGCTGTTGCTATGCGCCGGGAAGACCTCCTCTTCAGGCAGGCTGAACCCCGGGTTGTCCAGCCCCAGGGTGTCAATGTCCTCCACCGTGATGTGGATGGTCTCCGTGCACGCAGACGACGGCCCTCCGTCCCGGACGCAGGGAGGCCCCGGGACCTCAATGTTCCCCCGGCGGCAGTGCCACTCCTGGCTGTCCTGGCCGTCTCCTCGCAAGCAGGGGCAGCGCAGCAGGCGCCGCATCCGCCTCATCCAGCGCCGTCCCCTGGGCCGGAGCCCCACCGAGTCAGCGCCAGTGGCCGCCATGCAGGTCGGTGTCTAAAGACAGCCGGGTGGGGAACGGTAGAACTGCCGCGTGTGTCAACGGCAACCTATGTCCACCCCTGCCTGGACACTCTGATGTAGAGAGGTGGCTGCCCAATCCTTAGGCTCTCATTCAGCCTTGCTCTCTTGGGCTTAAAATGCAACAACAACAGCAAGAACTACAAAACAGACCCGATCCATACATGTTGTCTGGCTCACATGCACTTGAGATGAATGACGCTCTTCATTAGCATGCTTTCATATGATAAGCAGCTCTCTCTTCAAAGGTCTGTGCTTGAATTGTGTAGATGTGTATGTGTGTGTGTGTGTGTCTGTTTGTGTGTGTGCCTCCGTGCGCTTGCGCATAATGTGTGTGTGTTTATGCGTTCCAGATTGTGTCCGTGTGCGTGTTTATGTCGGTGTATGTGTGTGATTATGTATTTGTTAATGTGTGTGCCTGTTAATGTGTATGCCTGTTAATGTGTGCCTGTTTGTGTGGTCATGCACATATGACTGTGTGTGTTCCTGTGTGCGACTGTCGATGGCCTATGTGTGTGTGGGGGGGGTTTTGTGCGCCTGCCCCTGCATTTGCATGTGCATGCGAGCCCCCTCGTGATACATGCACGTGAAACTACACACAATAACACCCTACAGCCAACACAAGGACATACGGGGCGAGGGGGGGGGGGGGGGGGGGGGGGGGTGATGGAGGTGTAGCATAGCATAGCACGGTTGCGTGAGTGTGTTTCCACAGGTCTAAGCTCCTGGCTTGGGGTCTGCCGCTCCAGGGCCCCAGGATCGTGTGAGGATATGGGCTTGCGGATGCGCCGCTCAACCCAACCCCTATGGCATCGGATGACACATCCTCCGAGTCTCGCAAGCCTGGTCCTGCTCGCCCTACTCCTCCGTCGAAAGTCATCCAGGTGGTGGAGCGAAGCCATACGCCTTCGCCACTCTCTCCTCCTCTCTCCCCCCAAGGACAGGGTTTGTCCGACCCTCAAATGGCATGAAACCAGCGAGCTGATTGGTTGGACCGGACCTCTTGATGAATGTCGACCGGGGGGAGAGGAGGAGGTGGCTGGCTGGGCTTGTTTACGCACCAAGAGTTTATTTAGGTCACTTGATCACTGGTAGAGCTACCGCATTTCCACTTCTTCCACTTCTTCTCCTTTTGCAACAGGAGAGTGGTGGGCAGGCCGGTTTGTGGGTCCGTGCGTGTAGCATCACAGCACTCTTGTTTACCAGTCTCCCGTGGTATGAGTCACGGGAAGAGGATTCTCAAGACCTCTCATGTATTTCTGCATTTTATGCATCTCTATTTTTAACCGTAACACTCAAGTGCAATTCCCGCGTAGTGTAATGCACACATTATGTGGAAAACACACAATAGTAGCACAAGAAAAATAAAAGTTCAGGGAAAACGCTGCCTTTATTGTGGCTTTAATGGGTCTTGACTTTCCTTTCCGAAATAAAAAGTCAACCTCAGACACCGTAGCTATTTTCTCAAACGAAAGCTAAGCGATCTGTCGGGTCGCACCGTCATGGTTGGTGCACACTGGCATCAGCGGCGACCACAAGAGTTTAACACACTCGATGTGTAGCATCACAGGGTCGGGATGGCCTTGGATGAGGTCATGACCTTCAAAAGAAAGCACCATCCTTACTGCCAAAGATACCCCTACACACACGCATAGGCACATGGACATGCACACGCAT
>OLKM01003950.1:0-27402 GCA_900291075.1 Melanogrammus aeglefinus | reverse complement strand
TCTCTCTGCCCTTTTGGTGCGGTTCCTCCCAGTCTCGAGGCTTCTCGCGTGTTTTTCTTCCTCCCTACTGTTAAGCAAAGCAGACACATAAATACCACAACTTCCTGAATTGGGTCTGATTGCGGACACCTGTCCGCAATCAGGACCCAATCGCCCCACCAGACCCGGTGGCCCCTACTCCCTACCGGGCAGCACGCTGCCCCCCTCCACAGTATCCCCCACCGCCCGACACAGGCCGGGGACCCATCGGCCGTAAGGCCTACTCCCCCCCCCTTTAACGGGGAGAGGAAATCTGCCCACGACCAATCTGCGCCCCTGGCCTGTGGGCCACCCGTGAAATGGAAGGGCTGCAACGCGAGGTAGGTGTGGGTATCGCGCTCGAGTGTGTGATCCTCGCGTTGGCATCTTCATCCGGTGTGAGCCACTGGAGGGGCGTTGGTCGGAGTAGAGGGCTGAAACTGGCGAACCCCCAGGCCAAGTAGTAGCGGAGGGTGCCGATGTCGCCCATCGGATGGCGAGCACACTCCTTTCTTCGAACGCGTTGCTGTACAGGCCCTCGCGGTCGATAGCTTGGCGGCTCAGGTACCAGCACCGGACGGTCGGTCCCCCCCACCTGCTGTCGGTCCAGGAACCGTGCCAACCCCCTGTCCGACGCGTCTTGCCTGCACGGAGAAAGGGAGAGCAAAAGTTAGGAGCACACAGACGGCTTTCCCCGCAGAGGGCTGTTTTAATAGGCACATCAAACGACCCTGACATGCGCTCGACACTGGACCGTATCTTGGGCACCTCTTCCAGGTTGAGGGGTCGGTCAAGGGGCTGCCAGGTCGGCGAAGTTGCGGACAAACTGCCGATTTAGTACCCCGCCAGCCCCAGAACCGCCTCACCTCCTTCTTGGTCCTGGGCGCAGGGGCAGGCATGCGGGACCGCCGCGGTTCTTACCGACCTGCGGGCCGGACCTCCCCCCCCCAAGTGGAACCACAGATACTGGGATCTCCCTCCGCCCGATCACGCACTTCTTCGCGGTTGGCCGTGAGCCCCCGGCCCGTCTTCAGCCGACTGAAGGACGGCCGCCACCTGCCGCATATGCTGCCCCCACTCGTCTCCATAGATGACTATGTCGTCGAGGTAGGCAGCAGCATATGCAGCATGAGGTCGTAACACCCGCGGTCCATCAGCCGCTTGGAACGTGGGCCGGGCCCCGGACAACCCGAACGGAAGTACCTTGAAATGGTACAGACCGAGCAGAGTGTGGAGAACGCCGTTTTTTCTCTCCGGCTGCCTGGAGGACAACGGAATCTGCCAAGTAGCCCTTGGTGCAGTCCAGAGCCGTGTAAGTAGGTGGTGTCATGCCAAGCCGGTCCACAAGCTCGTCGATCCGAGGCATCGTGGTAGGCGTCGAACTTGGACACTGCGCTTCGCCTAGGCGGTAATCCACACAGAACCGGACAGACCCGTCCGGCTTCCCCACCAGCACGACGGGGGCTGCACCAGTCACTTGTGGGACTCCTCGAACGACGCCTAACTCTAACATTTGCTGCCAATTCGCGCCGTTATCACGTCTTGCTTGTGTACGGGCGGCGCCTGTATGGGGCGTGTCCGCCACCGTTAACCCCGGTTGCGTCTTCGATTGTCGTGAGTTATTGACGACGGGAGTGCGTAGGATGTGCGCGGGCAGGGCGAAACAGGACGTCGGGTAACTGGAGCTGTAGTAGTATCCACGTCCGCCGCCTGACTCTCGACAGATCCTCTCCTCGACCGACCGAGGATGTGGGCCCCGGGGGCAGGACTTCCGGTCCGAACTGCCTCTCCCTCCGTAGCGTCGTTGGCGAACGCGACCGGACCAACATAATTCCACTTTTTCAGCGAGTGTTGATGGGTAGATTCTGGTCGGGGAATCGCCCCTGTCTTGACCGCACTACCTCGTAATCCACGTACCCGACTCGCCGTTGTGACACAAAGAGGACCTTTGCACTTCGCCAAGTAATTGAGTGTTAGAGTGGGCAACAGAAACAAGGACTTGTCCCCGGTGTGAGATCGCGTAATCTAGTCCCTCATTGTCATACAGGTGCTTCTGATTCTCCTGGGATTGGCGAAAATGCTCACGTGACATACCCGAATGAGTGGAGCTTTTGCGCGCAGGTCCAGACGTATTTGAATTCGTTTTTGCTGTCGCTGGACCCTTCCTCCCAGTTTTCTTTAATGAGGTTCCAGGACGCCCTGGGCCTGCCGCCTCATAGAGCACTCAAACGGGGAAAACCCTGTGGAAGCCTGAGGCAGCTTGCCCGCACCGCAAACAACAGAGGGTTCTAGGCCATTGATGCCAATTCCGAGCATCCTCCTGTACAAACTTCCGGATCATGGACTTTAACGTCCGGTTAAACCTCTCACACAAGCCATCTGTGGCTGGGTGATAGACGCTTGTGCAAATGGCCTTGACCTTCAACAACCCGTAAAGTTCCTTAATCATGCGTGACATGAAATTGGTGCCCTGGTCAGTGAGAATCTCCTTTGGATTCCCACCTGGCGATATGACGTAGAAACCAACGCCCTGCGCAACACTCCTCGCCAGGAGATGTTGCGCAACGTGAAATTGCTTTTCGGCATATCGGGTTGCGTAGTCGATCAGGACTAACACAAATCGAGATACCCTTGTGCAGAACGGTTCTAATGGCCGATAATGTCCATACCCACGCGATCGAATGGGGACCTCCACCAGGGGAAGGGGCCGCAAGGGAGCCCTGGGATGATGGCCGGGGATTCACCAACTGGCACTCGGGGCAGGAGGCGCACCACCTGCGCACTTCTGCCCGGAATCCCCTGCCAATTAGAACCGAGCCATTATCCGGTTCAGTTGTTTTGTCGTACCCACATGATGCCTTGCCTTGCTGGGTGTTAATGCGCCGCCTGGAAAATCATTTCCCGCGGCTCCTGGGTACCAGCAATTGGTAATAACCTCCTCACTCTGGGTGTCACGACCCACCCGATAAAGTCTGTCCCCAATCACCACAAAGTGTGGGTAAGTCAGCACTGCGTCTGGCTGTACCCGAAGACCATCAACAGACATCACTTGGTCGAAGGCAGAGCGTAGAGTAGCGTCACGAAGACTGCTCAAGGGGGAAATCGTCTACCGGTTGGAAATGTCGGGCGCTCGGACTCTGGGTTGAGAACCTCCCGCCTTCCTCCCCTGATCCCTGACCAGCATCAGACACCCTCGCATCAGCGCAGAACACAGCACATGACTTACATGTCCCTATCTGTCGTGTCCGTACCCCCGTACTCTTGCTAACTGCCCCTGGAAACCCAGCCCAATCTATCCCTAGAATCAGGGGGTATGTGAGGCTCGGACTAACCGCCGCCTTGACTCTATGCGTTTTCCCACCATAACGAATTTCGATAGGGACCAAGGGATACGTGTGGACATACACCTCACCCAAAACGCTCGACGCCTTCGACCAATTGCCTCGGACCGCATCCAGGCGCTGATGGATTCAATGGTCTGCATACAGCCGGAATCCAACAGTGCCTGGTGCGTACCCCGTTGTATCCTCACCGGGATACGGTACGCCTCGCCGGGACCTTAGGGAGGGATCGGGGCACCGGTGATGCGGACGACCTGGCCCACCTCCATCATCGGGCTGTCCCTCCGTAGGTGTCCCGGTCATCCGCACCACCAACACCCCTCCCTTGCCGTCTGAGCGTCCGTCTGCGGGATGGGGGGGGAAGGTGATCCATGTGCCTGCTCTGGACTGGGCCCCCCCCCCCCCTCTCACTCTAGGTAGCGTGGTGGGTTTGTTCCCCCACAGGGCCGTTGCACCGGTCCGCGGGCTTGGGACTGATGGTGGCGGTCGTCTGTCCGTTGAGGGGGGAATCAGGTGGCCCTCCGCGATCTGGACGGCCGCCAAGAGGCTCTCGGGCCGGTGGTACCGGACCCAGGTCGATGTTCTGGTTGGAAGCCCCTCGACGAACCTCTCCAGGGCCACCTGCTCCACGATTTCCTCGGGGCTGTTCCTCTCCGGGGCAGCCCACCTCCTCGCCTTGGGTCCCGGCAGCTGCTGGGCGTAGTAGGTGAACGAACGATCGCCCTTCTGTGAACGCGAGGGCCGGAACCGGCGGCAGTGTTTCTTCCGGGTTCAGGCCCAGCCGGTCCCGGATGGCCTTGTGTCAACGGCCTCGCGTAGTCCCGCTGGGCCCCTGCCCGGCAGACTATGCGCCGCGAGCTGGGCCTCGCCCGTCAGGAGCGGCAGGAGGTGGTGAGCCCACTCTCGGCGTGGCCACCCGGAGACCTCGGCCACCACCCGGAACGTCTCCAGAAAGGCCTCCGCGTCGTCACTGTCCCCCATCTTGGGGACGTGAATGTGTCCCACCGGCCCTGCCGCTTTGGGTTCCCGTCCGCGGTCGCCGGAGTCGAGGAGCTCCTGGAGGACCGCCCGATTGGCGGTCAAAGACTGGCCCAGCTCCAGGAGCACCTCGTTCTGTGTCTGCTGGATCTGCGTCTGCCGTTCGGACATCTGCGCGAGATGCCCGAGTACTGCTGCCAAAGGTGACTGCTCCATTGCCGCACTCGCCCCACGTTGGGCGCCACTGTAACGGGTTTGAATGAGTGGGCGGAGACAGAGTTGGCGTTTCTTCGCTGGTTCACTTTATTCTCAACAAAAGCGAACAACCAGTAAATCAAATAACACAAAAAAGCCGTTCAACACAAAAGTCCAAAACACGTTCGCCAGGCTCTCTGCCTTTTGGTTGCGGTTTCTCCCAGTCTCTGGAGGCTCTTGCGCTCTCTGTTTCTTCCTCCCTACTGAAAGGCAAAGCAGACACATAAATACACACTTCCTGATTGGGTCTGATTGCGGACACCTGTCCGCAACCAGACCCAATCGCCCCAGCAGACCCGGTGCTCCCTACTCCCCCTACCGGGCAGCCGCCGCCCCCCCTCCACACTCAGTTTTAGTTAGATTTATATTAGATGTGTCAGTTTTAGTTAGAAATATATACAGTGTCTTTTTTTTATCATACTGTATGCAGTATATTGTTTATGTATGTTCCTTGTCCTCTCTTCTTCTTTAAGCACCAGGGGGGAGCTCTCCCAAATTTCGATTTACCTGTACCTGTACTTTTGACAATAAAGATCATTCATTCATTCATTCATTAATGACAACATTGAACTCTTGTGCAGGCTCGAACAGAGTGACAGACAAACACACGCACACACTTTTAAGGAGTTTTTCAACCACTCTGTATCCTTGCTTGCCCCAACAAGTCTGTGCGGCGTGCTTGTTGTTTTGTTTCCAGTGTAGCTTGATCCGGTATGGTGTTGTAGTTTTTCTAACGTGACTAGTTGTTTGCTAGACAGCAGGTGAAAAAAATGACAACGTTTGCCAAGCCAAAAGAGCGTTAATCCTGCAATTAAAAGATTAACCGCTGTTAAAATTGGTTTGCAGTTAACGCCGCTAATAACGCGTTAAACTGACAGCATTAATAAATATATATATATTTGTATGTATTATATATATAGTAAATTTGCAAGTAAGCAAGGATACCAGACACGTATTTGACACGCTTTGTCGAATAACGTTATGTGTAGCCTATAGTCAGTGTTGGGAATAACGCCGTTCAAAATAACGGCGGTTAGGTAACGCCGTTATTTTTCCACTAACGGGGTAATCTAACTAATTACTGTTTCCGTCGTTACAACGCCGTTATCGTTGCTAAACGTTAAATGCGGTGCGTTACTGTGAATTGATTGAATACATTGCGTAATCTGAACGCACTCCTGGCTTTACACAAACTGCTAGTGAGGAGACCGCAAACTTATAAGCGAATATGATTGGCTACAAGCAGAGTCATGTCATCATGGTAGCCAATCGGAGCCAGTGTTTTCACACACAAGCCAGGCCATGCGCTGCTCGCACCACACACACACACACACACACACACACATCAAACAGATTAGAAGAAGCAGCCGAGATGGCGAGCCAGAAGCATTCAGATGAAAAGTTGGCATTTACAAGGTGGAAATATAAGCACTATTTTCCAATTCATCGAGGGCAAAAGGCAAAGACACGTGCATGTAAAGTGTACACTATGTCCGGGAGGGAAGACTTTGTCGACATCCGTTGTTAGCAACTCAAATTTAACAAAGCATCTAGCAACAAAACACGCATCGACTAAGCTAGTGTCCAAAAACACAGATACCGCCACATATAGCTCGCCATCCACAAGCCAGGAAGGATACGGAGCAAAGTCAAAGCAGCCAAAGCTAGATTTTTCTGCCCCACAGCAAACAGCTATGACACAGGCTGAAGTCAACCGTATGATAGGCAGGTACGTGGTCAAAAATATGTTGCCGTTATTGACAGTGGAGGATGATTCATTCCGAGCCATTATAGCTAAAATACCAAAGAAAGGAGGGGCCTGTACACCATGCACAAAGACGTTTGCTAAATACTTAGATGCTGATTACGTCAAAATGAACACAGAGCTTAAAAAGAGTTGGACTTTTTGTCTACAACTGCAGATATTTGGACTGCGCACAACCGCAGTTACCTCGGCGTGACCGCGCACTGGATAGATCCACGCAGCCTAGAGCGAAAGAAAGCAGCCTTGGCCTGCAGACGGTTCAAGGGCCGTCATACGTATGACCGCATTGCTACTGAACTAGACAATATACACTCATCCTTTGGTATTTCTAAGAAAATCACAGCTACTGTCACAGACAATGGTTCGAACTTTGTGAAGGCCTTTAAAGTGTACCAGCCCGTTCAGGGTGATGACTCTGGGGGGGAGGATGAAGATGATGTGACTTTTGTCGACCTTCATGATGCCTTACAGTTACAAGACATGAATGTGCATGAGGATGTGGAAGAGGATGTTGTGACTCTGCCACCACACCACAGATGTGCATCACACACAGCAAACCTTATATCATGCTCTGATGTGGACAAGTGGCTACTCTCAAGGCCAGACATAAAATCTGTGTACAGAAGTGCTACCTCAAAATGTGCAGCTTTATGGAATAAGGCTAGCCGTTCCACAATTGCTGCAGAGACCGTGGGATGAAGTCCTTGAAAGGAAGCTCCTTGTCCCATGTACAACCAGATGGAACTCCTTTCATGATGCCGTTGCTCGTGTCTGTGAATTCCCGCTCGCCGAGCTGAACACCATCTCCTACAATTTTGGGTTGAAGGCCATCACAGATCGGGAGTACCAGTTCCTCAGAGAATACTGCACAGTGTTGAAGCCACTAACAGTAGCCCTCGACATTCTTCAGGGTGAAGACAACTGTTTCTATGGCACACTCCTTCCCACACTGGAGACATTGATCTCCAAGACCCTGGACTTGAAGAGTGGCCTGCAAATCCTTGGTGACCTTCCAGAGGCTGTTGTCATGGTAAGAGCTAGTATTTCTTCAAATGCATTAACATACTCCCATACAATTATGAATAATGAAATCAAAGTAAATCAAATGTATATCTCATATCTCATAATAATGTGTAATGCTGTGTGTGTGTGTGTGTCTCATTTCAGGCGATCAAAACCAGATTTGCAGAGGTGCTGGAAAGTGAGACTGCCGTCTTGGCTGCCGTGACACTGCCCAGGTTTAAACTACGTTGGCTGCGAACACAGGAAAGGAAGGACAAAGCCAAGGCAGGTTTGCTGGCAGAGTGCCGGAAAAGTGCCCAAGATGAAGACCAGCTGACAGGTACCAACGCACCAACACGCAACCTCAGCACAGCCATAGAGGATGATTTCTTTTCCTTTGAGGATGAGGAGGACTCCTCTGCTTCTGTGGAAAGCCAAGTCGCTGACTATTTAAAATCAGGAGCACAGGGGATGGACAGTCTTAACGGATTCCCACTAATAAAGAACATTTCACTGAAATACAATGCAGCCACTCCATCCAGTGCCCCTGTAGAGAGACTATTTAGCCTGGGGAAGCTGGTCTTCATCCCAAAGAGGAACAGGCTGTCAGACAAGAGGTTTGAAATGCTGCTGCTTCTTAGATACAATCTTTGGTTTGAAGGGTAGGATGATTAGGCTACATGGGTATGAAGAAAATACTTGAAATACAGTAGCCAGACATTTGTCTTAGGTTGTGAGGGTTGACTGATTTAATATGCACATAGTTAAAGACACCTTTATGGTTGTTCAAATGCTTACTTTTCTATTGAAAAAAATACTTTTAAGTAGTTTGTCTCAGGTGGTGGAGGGTTTGATTTATTTAATATGGTTAAAACACACTTTATGTTGTTCAAATGTGCTTACTTTTATATTGAAAAAAATACTGGTTGTTTACTTGACCAGGTGGTGAGGGTTTGATTTATTTAATATGCACATAGTTAAAGACACTTTATGTTGTTTCATTATGCTTACTTTTATATATTGAAAAAAATACTTTTAAGTACATGGTGTTTACTTGACCGGTTGTCTCAGGTGGTGAGGGTTTGATTTATTTAATATGCACATAGTTAAAGACACTTTATGTTGTTCAAATGCTTCAAATGCTTACTTTTGTATTGAAAAAAATACTGGTTGTTTACTTGACAAATTGTCTCAGGTTGTGAGAATTTGATTTATTTAATTTACTAGAGTTACTGTAAACACACTTTATATTGTTTAACTGTTTACTTTTGTGTGTGCAATAAATATCCAAGGTTATGTTCAAGTACCTGTCTGTTCTACTCATTTCAGCTGACTTGTGAAAACTGCTCAGAAAAATCCAAATTCTTTGACATATAGCAACTTTTTTTAACACGCAAATAGTTACTTCCAAGGTAATTAGTTACTTTTATAATAAAGTAATTCAGTTACTAACTCAGTTACTTTTTGGAACAAGTAGTGAGTAACTATAACTAATTACTTTTTTAAAGTAACGTTCCCAACACTGCCTATAGTATTATCTCACAAATACTATACGTTATATGCTGACATGACTGAAACAGTCTATAGTATACCATAAGTACAGGGTTGGAGAGGTGCGCTTTTTCATACCAAGAGAGCTTACCGTACCGGCCTTGCGGCGAAGTCAACGTGAATTGAGAAACTAGTGTATCAGATATAGTTTTGAGTTAACCTTCGTAGGCTATGTCAAAACCGGAGAGCTAGGATGCGGCGGAGTAACGCAAATTGAGAAACTAGTGATGGGTCAGTCGCGAACGAGCCGGTTCAAAGAGCTGGCTCTTTTAAGTGAACGATGGGAGTCGGCTCCCGACCGCGAGCCATTTCTTTTTTTTAAATACAGGCCTATATAAGAAGTTTTTACCTAGGCAGAATAGACCTCTGAAGAGTAAGTCCCGCCTCCGGGGTTCCGGTTCCATCGGTCAAATGTCTATGGGAAATAACGTGGGTTTTTTGAATGATCATACATAACAAACTCTAGGTGGCGAAGAAGTGAAACCTGCTATCGTTTTGAACCACACACTTTTTCCATCTAGATTCCACTTCGGATTTGGGTTGTCCGTGACAATATGTGTAGTATTGTTTATTATGGAAAAGATTCACTCAACGGAAGCATTTGTGCCAGGCAGACACACGGCAAACGGACAAATTAGAAATAGATTTCTGTGCAGTATCTCCCTGCTTCTGAAATGTGTGAACATCTCCGCTGCAGCGCTGGTATCCAACAGCATTCCTCTTTGCGACTATCTGTTGCATACATTGTTGAAATCATATGCTAGATGATTTATTTTTCTATGGGGTTTTTGGTTAATGATCTTGCTATAATAAGACCATGTTGGCTACGCTATCGCGGACAAAAGGGGACAGTTCATAGTGGTTGGTGGAAACCGGGACATTTGAGCTCCGGACACCAATTGGGACTGTGAAGCAAGCTACCTAAGAGCCTTTGGCACTATGCCGTTCAGGAAGCAGCCTACACCAGGAATCGGTGCTTTAATAAGCGCACAGGCACTACCCTTATACAGCACTGACAGGAAAAAGGTGTGATCTAGCCAAGATGCACAAGTTTGGGTCAGGATGCTACGCCTAACCAACAGGACAGAGGGTAAACTAGATCCTTAGGTGTGGAGAAAGGACTCTTTTGTAGGGCATGACAAGGGCAAGTCCCGCCTTTCTAGTTTACTACCCCAATATTAAGACCCCAATAAAGGGAAAGTGCAAAAGCACAGGCTGGTAAAGTTTGTCACAAAGACAACCTGCGAGAACGGGACTCAGACTCAGGAGCTAGGGCTGGACCCAAAAATAGATGGTGAGGAGAGTGAGACACCACAACCTAGTGTCCTCAGCACAGACATACAGACTGGCGGTCCACAGTCATCAGAGGATGATGGCGAGAAGCACCCTAGGGTGACGCCACAGGCCTCAAGCAGTGGGAAATATCCCACCAGAGAGCGTAGACCCCCAGGGTATCTGAGAGATTATACTCAGGAAGATAGTGACGAGGAGGACAGTACACTCACTGGTATAGACTATTGCTACCGAGCAGTTTGTGGTGTTGCCGCTGACCTTTAAAGAGGCCAATGACATTCAACCGAATCAGGAAAGTGGAAAAGAGCAATGGACGAGGAGATCGAGTTCTAAGAGGACAACCAGACCTTTACCCTGACTACATTGCCAGAGGGCAGAAAGACAGTGGGAGGTAGGTGGGTATACTCGATTAAGGAGGACAGTGATGGACACGACCGGTACAAGGCCAGGTTTGTGGCTAAAGGATATAGTCAGAGGGCAGGGATAGATTATGGCGAGAGGTTCTCACCTACAGCCAATCTGACAAGTGTACGTGTAGTAATGCAGAAGGCAGCCCAAGACAACTTGATATTACATCAATGCTTTCACACATCATGCCTAATAGATGATAGCTTCACACAGAATCCAGCAGACCACTGTGTATACACAAAAGAGTCCAAACAGACAGGAAAAGTGATAGTTGTTATCTGGGTGGATGATCTTATCATTGCAGCCAACAACACTAAGAGTCTAGAGCAGGTGAAGACCATGCTTTCCACCAGGTTTAAGATGAAGGACCTAGGCAGGTTAAAGCACTTCCTGGGCATGGACTTCAGCCAGTCTGATGGCTGCGTGAAGATGTCATAAGGGAAGTATGTTGGAAAGACCCTGAATCGTTTTGACATGCAGGAGTGTAGAACTAGGGAGACACCATGTGACCAAAAGATAGACTATTCTGAGGATGCGCCCAGAATGGCTGATGTAAAGAAGTACAGAGAAGTT
Source organism: Melanogrammus aeglefinus (assembly GCA_900291075.1). Classification (NCBI taxonomy): domain Eukaryota; kingdom Metazoa; phylum Chordata; class Actinopteri; order Gadiformes; family Gadidae; genus Melanogrammus; species Melanogrammus aeglefinus. The sequence goes on along the minus strand of OLKM01003950.1, from coordinate 16,218 downwards.
GTCGGTAGTCTCATCTACTTAGCTACCTGTACACGACCTGACCGATGCTTTGTGGTAAGCAGACTATCACAGCATTTCGCTAACCCCACAGATGAGCACTGGGTTACAGTGAAACATGTTTTGCGCTATCTCAGGGGTACTGTAGACAAACAGCTCTATTTCAGAAAGAGCAGTGAGGGTCTAGGCCTTCAAGCAAACAGTGACGCAGACTGGGGGTCAGACACCAGCGACAGGCGTAGTACAAGTGGTTATTGTGTGAGCATGAGTAAAGACATTGGTCTCATGGAAAACCAAGAAGCAGCCCACAGTAGCACTATCCACGTGCAAAGCCGAATACATGGCTCTAGCTCTAACACTACAGGAGTGTATCCATTTGGAGAAACTACTGAAAGCCTTTGGTATAGATACCTATGGGTACATGAAAACTGTTGTTTATGAGGACAACCAGGGGGCTATTGCACTTGTTATGAACCCTGTGTGCAGGCAGAGATGTAAGTAAGCACGTGAACATTAAGTATCACTTCATTAGGTCCACCATAAGAGAAGAGAAAATGACACTTGTGTACTGTCCCACAGATGACATGGTTGCAGATGCTATGACCAAGCCTGTCTCCAAACTCAAGCTTATGAAATTTGCAGGGGTCATGTTTGGTGTGTAAATGTTTGACTTTTGACTGCCATGCTCTTTTTGATTATCAATGTTTGGCATTTGACTGCCATTTGACTGTCATTCATAAGTGGTATATGTATGACATATGTATGATTGCATGTAACTGTAGTTACCTGTTCAGAACCAAAAGGAGGCGCTGTTGCACCATGTCTGTGACCATACAAGGGAATGTCGCAGACATTTTCTCTCTCTCTGCACTTGGCTCAAGGAGAGCACGCCAGGTCTGTTCGCGGTTCACAAATAAACTACGCCAGTTCGGCTAAAGAGAGAAATGCATTAGAATTATTATTTCGCCGTGAGAGTGTGACTCTGCTAACAAGGTGCATCCCTAGTTATTACGTTTGTAGCTTACATTGTTATTGTGTGTGATTGCTGCAGGACTTCTTCATCTTTAAATCCAAACTTTGACATCGAGGAGTGTATTTCTTCAATAGACATCTTCATTCCAATTGGCTGGTGGTCATTTACAGCCGTAACGCTACTAGCTCATTTGCATAGAGTTGAGCTGTTTTCAACTCTCATTTACAGCTTTACAGCTTTAAAGCTATCAAGAGTTTTGTCGCTCCTATCGCTTTATCGCGCATGTCTAGAAAGTGAATGCGCGTATCGCTCAAAACGATTTTGGTGTGACGTTGAAGCAGCGAGGGGCGGGGATGTGCAATGAAAACAATTGGCTACAGCAATTTATTGATATTAGAATCAGAATCATAATCAGAATCAGAAAAATGTATTGATCCCCGGGGGGGAATTGTTTCGTTCCAGGTGCTCCGTGCAAATAGAAATTACAAGCATAGAAGATAAGATTGGCTATAAAATAAGAAAATTATAAATAAAATACAATAAATAAATGTAAGAATAAAATAAGAAGTTGACATCTCTTAGTGGGTTTTAATACAATATTTACATTCTGTTCAGATTATCATAAATTATAGGCTAAATGTAGGCTAGGCCTATATAATCTTTTTTAAAAAAATGTAATTTTTACTTTTGAATACTAATAGGACATATTGCATATTTTAAGTGATATAGGCCAACACATAGGCCTACGAATCATAGGTCAAAACGGGCTACATTCGGCTGAATTATAAAAGGTAGCCTATGGTAAGAAGAGCCGTTTGGGAGCCGAAAGAGCAGACATTAATATGCAATAGGGTTTGAATCAAAATGTCTGCGATGAAAATGAAAGATCGGGAACTTTGACCGACGCAGACACAAAAAAATGTACTGTCAACATTTTTAGTCTGTCTTTCTATTCACACAAGGGGACTGTATGACAGAGTAGAAAGAGGAGATAACGAGTGTGTATCTCTTTAAACCGGTTTACGTCGAGCCCTGTCTGTTGCAGGAAGGGGACATCTTGCGCATGCGTAGTAGCATAGCAAACAAATATCCAGCGAGCTGTCTAGCATCCTTAATATTTACACTTTACTGAGAAATAGGAAGTGTCAAAGCTAATAAGGTGCCAATCATTTCACCGTATCATCTGCGTCCTTTCATTCTGCTTCGTTTACAAATGCAGCCGATACTTGACAGTGGTGCAAGTTGGGTAGCGTTAGTTAGAAGCGCCAAATTTAAAAGCAGAATGTAAAAAAACAAGAAGATTGAGGAAAGACCAACTAACCAACTAACACGACCAATGATGACCTGCTGTTTCATGTTAAACGTCAATGCCATAACTAGACAGAATTATCCAGCCTAATTCTCGGTACTCTTCGCTAATACACGAGCATCCCTTTTTCATGTTTATTTTGTTCTTCACAGACGATGCAGACAAGTCGTACCGGGAGGTTACGAAAGGAGGTCAAATACACGGAGACGGACAATGAACTGTGAGTTTTCACTTACGTACAATATCTGTTTAAAAAATGATTTACACTTTACTTCATGCTTTTGTTGTGATGTAGCACAGCTCGAGTCCAGTAAGAGTTTAATGGACATGTTCTGTTAACCAAGGTGCTCTTCTCTTTTGTACCCAGGTCGTTCTCCCAGTCAATGAGTAGTGAGGAGGAGCTTGATGAATGGCGACCTCCGGAGCCCAAGGTATCTAGTGAGACCACCATAGACCCTGTGACGGGGAAGAAGAAAACTGCTGCCAAGAGTCCCGCTAAGCCCAAAGAACCCAGGGCTCCTAAAGCCCCCAAAGCACCCAGGGCTCCTAAAGCCCCCAAAGAACCCAGGGCTCCTAAAGCCCCCAAAGAACCAAAGCCCCGGGCCCAAGGCCAAGACAAAGCTGAAAGCTTGTGTGCCCAGAACCACCAAGGCCTCAACATCTGCCATGGGGCCTGGCAGAAAGAGGAAGCATGAGGACACGGCGGCAGAGGCAGAGAAGCAGGGGGGCAGGGATGGAGGAGGACAGTCGGACCAACCCAATAGTTTCACAGAGGGAGGAAAGCCCAGTGTCAACATGAAGATGGAGGTGAGCATGATCCAGATAATAAAGCTTGGGCAGGGGACTTGTTACCTTTTAACTGAATGCAACCACACACATTTTCCTCAGAAAATGCACATGCAGCGACATGTCTAGTTGTTATTTTTATTATTCCGCCACTTTCTCCTGTTCAGCATGTTTCTGTTGCTCGCTTTTTATCTAACCACATTAATGCCTATCGATGAAATCCCAAATCTGGTCAAAGTGGAAGATTTCAAAAGAATATATCTCTGGTCCACTTGATCCTATAGGGGCTAAAAGTTGTTGTACCTCGTACCACCTCAAAAAATATTTGGCTCTCCAAGTACCACCATTATGACTGATGTTAAAATACAGTAGCTTATGCATGCCCTATTCAGCTACATACAGTTCACACAGGAGGCTAATTTATTCCTTGCAAGAATATTATTTATTTTCAACTGTACAAAGGGGTAGCACTAGAACTGGCACAAACTCTTTCACACAACTCTCATGGAACACAAGGGGCCTCCCCTCTCTCCCACACACACACACACACACACACACACACACACACACACACACACACACACACACACACACACACACACACACACACACACACACACACACACACACACACACACACACACACACACACGGCAAGTGAGAACAGTAAAAGCAATAATATAATTTAAAGTTGGCCAGCAATTCTTCTTACTACCATACTAGTACTTCGTCTACTTATCATACCAGTATTACTACTAAGTCATCATACCAATACTATTAGGTGTTGTACTTGTTCTACTTTCACAACTTATCATACTTAAACTACTACTTATAAGTTATCGATACCAATACTAATATATTTCGTACTTCTAATCCCACCTCATACCTAATACTATTTCTTAACATACACTTTCTAACATATTAAAAGATAATTTTACACTACAGTACTCACCGCACTTTCTGCAGGAAATATAAATCATAGGAAATAAAAATGTGATTTATGTGATGAATATAATAACGATAATGAAATAAATAATAATAAATAACAAGAGGGACAAACAATAGGCTAGAAAGGATAGTTCAGCTTACAATATATAAATCTAATGTTTAGAAGGATGACGCGTAAAGCAATATGACCCGGCTTTATTCGACTAACTAATAAATTAATTAACCGGTTTCCGGTAGGGCTGTGCGATAGACTAAATATTCTATCATCTACATCATGATATCGAGGATATAAATGATATCAAAATATAAATAAACAAAAGGCGACACTGATGACGAGGCCCATTAGTTTGGAGCCCAGTCAATGTTGTGTAATTGGATAATGTGCTAATATTTACTCAACTTTTTTTGTTGAGTATAATACTAAATATTGTTTTATTCATAATATTATTTATGCATATATATATGTATATATTGTTTATATTTGTACAATTATAACACCCAAAATGATCAGAGCAGTGAAGGTTTGGTCGGCAAAGAGCATAACGACCAACCGACTAGTTGTCGGCCCTAGTGCAAATTAACATGAAATATAAGGCTTCATAACAGTTTTGTGTAAACCAGTGGGTGATATCACAGACGCAACATCCGTATTTTTTGCAACTATGGCTCAAAATCATATTTGCTTTTTTTCTTTCACTGTATTATTTTTACTATGTACAACGCTATCCGCCATTGTTATTTTGTACTGCAAGCATGTCCTGTAGTTAAAAACAAAGGAAAATATACTTTAACAGCTGTGTATAATCAATGGTAGAAGGTAATGGGGAAAGGTTTTGTTGCTTGAGGATTCAGGCTGTTTTTATAGACATGGGCGCTAAAAAACCTTCTAGGATGTAGATTTGTTCTACAGCTTTACATATATAATGTAAAGTTAATCACTTAAATGCTTATCCTTCTCTTTTTAACTCTTCCCCTCTCAGATGATAAAATGTTAACTCCTTTGCCTCTCTTCTTTTGTGTGACCTGATAGAGGCAGTCCTTTACTGTGGCTGACGGCCCTCTCTCAGGGGGCTGGGTGGATGAGGCGCTGTCTGGGACAAGCATGGCAGTAAAGAAAGAGGAGAAGGAAGACTTTACCTTTGATGAGTCTTACGGTAAGAGACAGAAGACCAGTGACGCCCCTGATGGACAGCCCAGTGCCTTGTCGTCACCTGCTGCACGAGCTTTGAGGAATGAACTCAACATGAACTGGGACCTGATAGAGGTATATGCACACACACACTATAATATATTATATGTATTAGTGGTGAGCTCTCCATGAAAACTGAATGTGGCATATGGCCAGGGGTTTTGAAACGACGTTACCAAAACATTTTTTTTTCCTCCCAATCATTTTATATTTATAGATCTACAGTTTTGCCGCTGGGTTTTGGTCTCTTTGTGAAAATAGGCTTAAATGTTGACTGAATTCTGACTGTTGTCCAGCATATTTCACGCATGGGCTCTCTGTCAACTCCCGCTTTGGTGAGACAGTGCGAAGGAGCTCCACGTAGTGAGAATTTTGGAGAGAAGCTTTTAAGTCACACGTGACACCCAACAGTACAAATAAACACTCTATCCCAGGTACGCGTTACCTGCCTGCACACACTTCCGCCAAATTGAGATGCCAAAACTATACGGCAAGGTCCACAAGCAAGTGGAGAAACATATCCATACTATTAAACATTAGTGTTTTTCAGAGATGGAAGTAACTTGAGAAAAGATTTTTAATTTTATGCAGTTTTGCTGCCTGACCAGTATTTTACCCCTTCAGAAGCATTTATATCGAATTAGATGATAAAATTAACATACCGTGATATAATACCGTTAACGTCTATGCCTTAAATCATACCGTGATAGTCATTTTAGTCCATTCCGTACAGCTCTTAAAGTGTGTAGCATATTTCACGTTTATTTGCATTTCTTAGAGTTACAGCCGATTTTTGGAAAGGTTTGTCACTTATATGTATGCATGCAGGCAGCTTTTTTGGAAAGATTTGAAATAAGATAAGAGTATGTTCATTAAAAAAAAAAGGCTATTAAAATAGTGTCAGTCAGACAATTATTGGGGCAGCGCTATCTAGTACTAAACCGGTTGGCCAAGAGGATTTTAAACCTGTTTTCTTACATTATGCTATTATTTTAGTGTTGGCATCAAAGTCGTTTTCCAGTTTGTTTAAGGTTAAGTTTAAGATCATACTAGACTTAGTAACATGTTTTAAAACTCTTCAAACCTGGAAATCAATTGTTCTGTTAGCTACACTTTTTCAAAAATGTTTCAAGAAAGATTGTTGAAGTAATAGAAAGGCAGATCAGAACACAGATTCAGCACGTCTCATTGTGTTAATAATATTTTGAAGGGATGTATTGTGGAAGGATGAATACATATAACCTGCTGGCGACTAAAGCCATGCCGGTATGTTGCTGCGTGTGTCTCCTTTCCTCTAGCTCTTGTCCACGTTGACTGTGGTGGAGCGCTGGGTGTGTGTGAACATAGTGAAACTCCTGCGGGAGGAGAACACGGTGCCTTTCATGGTGCGCTACAGAAAGGACATGATCAACCACATGGATGCTGACGCTGTCCGCGATGTGCAGCTGGTGTACGAGGAGATATGGTAGGTGGGCCTCCGATTTGATGAGTGTGTGTGTCGGGGAGAAAGAGGGCACAGATACACGCTTTACAGTGAAAACAGTAACAGTTCTAAATGTCGTATGTAGGGCTGTCAAATTAACGCGTTAATTACGATTAATCACAGAAAAATAACGCGTTGAAATAGTGCCCTTTGACCCGGTGCGTCATTTGCGTTTAAACATAATGGAGGCAGACAAGAAGACGTTGCTCGGACCCGTGAACGAAAAGTTCAAGTTTAAACTCCCAGACGGAACTGTAGATAGGAACGCCGTTATCTGCAATCTCTGTAGTAAGAAATGTTCCTCTCACCGGAGTTCATCAACCCTTATATATCACCTCAACGCAAAACATTTGGTAGCAAGCTCGCAGGTACGAGCTGCCACAGCCCCTAAAGCTGGCGCTAGCAGGCAGCCTCGTCCAGCCACACTCGACTGAAATGCATTGAATCTTGAGTGAGATGGAAATGATATTAATTTGATCTTAAAATGCACCGTATGTTAATGAAAGACATGTTTTAAATAAAAGAGGCCTTGCACTTTAAAGTCTATGTATATTATTCATTGAATCACTCATCTGCCATAATTTACTTGAACTAAATGATATTTATAGAATAGAAATAGAATAGAATAGAAAGCCTTTTATTGTCATTGCACGAGTCAAGTACAACGAAATTTTTAGTAAGCTTTCCCAATTGGTGCATTCGAGAAATAAATAAATATATAAATAGAACAAGAACAACAGTATACCAAATAGAAATGTAAATAAAAATGTAAAATAAATAAATAAATAATAAAGTAAAATAAAGTAAAGTACAATACAGCAGTGGGAGGTTAGGGGGGGGTCAGACAGTCGGGGGTCAGTGCATGTGTGTGTTCAGGGTGGATACAGCTTTTGGGAAGAAGCTGTCTCTGAACCGTGAAGACCTGGTTCTGATGGATCTATAGCGCCTGCCAGAGGGCATCAGGTCGAACAGGTGAAAGCCAGGGTGGGAGCTGTCCTTTGTGATTCTCTCCGCTCTGCTTAGGCAGCGGGAGATGTATATGTCCTTCAGGGAGGGGAGGGGGCAGCCAGTGATCCTCTGTGCGGTGTTTACCACTCCCTGGAGTTTCTTCCGCTCTGCCTCAGTGCACTGTGAAAACCACACTGAGATACAGAACGTCAGAAGACTCTCGATGGTGGAGCGGTAGAAGGTCACCAGCAGCTTCTCTCCCATGTTGTTCCTCCTGAGCACCCTGAGGAAGTGAAGCCGCTGCTGAGCCTTCTTGACGACCGCCGTCGTGTTGGCAGTCCAGGAGAGGCCAGCAGAGATCATGGTGCCCAGGAAGCGGAAGGTGTGGACTCTCTCTACACAGTCACCGTTGATGTAGAGGGAAGCCGGGTCTGCTCTGCTTTTCCTGAAGTCCAGGATGATCTCCTTAGTTTTTGTGATGTTCAATGCCAGGTTGTTGTCTGAACACCACGATGTTAACTTCAGGATCTCATCCCTGTAGGCAGACTCGTCTCCCTCTGAGATCAGTCCCACCACCGTTGTGTCGTCCGCGAACTTCACTATGGTGTTGCTGGGGTGGGTGGGACTGCAGTCGAAGGTGTACAGAGAGTACAGGAGTGGGCTCAGCACACACCCCTGTGGAGAGCCTGTGCTGAGGGTGCGGGTGGAGGAGAAGTGGGGACCGAGTTTCACCTTCTGGGGTCGATTTGTGAGGAAGTCACTAATCCAGGAACAGGTGAGCGGGTCGAGACCCAGAGCTGACAGTTTGCAGACCAGGATAGCCGGGATGATGGTGTTGAAGGCTGAGCTGTAGTCAATGAAGAGCATCCTGACGTAGCTCTCCCGGTGTTCCAGGTGACTCAGCGCAGCATGAAGGGCTATGGCAATGGCGTCCTCGGTGGATCTGTTCGCTCTATAAGCGAACTGGTGAGGATCTAAGGTAGGGGGGAGGTAGGCTTTAATGTGGTGTAGGACCAGCCGCTCGAAGCACTTCATAATGATGGGTGTGAGTGCTACTGGCCGGTAGTCATTCAGAGTGTCCGGTGCTGATTTCTTGGGTACGGGGATGATGGTGGAGGACTTCAGACAGGCTGGGATGATGGCCTGTGTCAGGGAGAGGTTGAAAATTGTTGTGAAGACCTTTGAGGACCTTCCCAGGACAGTCCGTTGAGGACCTTCCCAGGAAGTCCGTCAGGTCCGGCAGCTTTCCTGGGATTGACTCCACTCAGCACACGTCTCACATCCTGCACCTGTACAGTCAGTGAGTTGGGTGCTGTGAACTGGTGGGGGCTGGGGTTGGAGATTGAAGCTGAGGTCTGTGGATGTCCTTGATGTCTCGAAGCGGGCAAAGAAGAAGTTCAGTTCTTCTGCCAGCGAGATACTTGAGTTCACAGTTGTTGTGTTGCGTCCCCTGTAGTTTGTCAACTGTTGAATGCCTTGCCACACCTGCCGTGGGTTGTTTTCAGAGAGGTGATCCTCTATTTTCCTCCTGTAGTCCGCGCCTTTGGCCTTCTTAATTCCCCTCCTCAGGTCGGGCTCTAGCAGGCGCTTGTACTGCTCTCTTGTCCTCCAGACCTGAAGGCGGCGTTGCGGACCTTGAGGGAGCGTCCAGGACGTCCGACCTGGCTGGTCATCCAGGGCTTCTGGTTGGGGAACACACGAATGCGTTTGTCCACTGTGACGTTTCCCACGCAGTACTTGATGTAGGAAAGTACAGATTCTGTGTGGACAGCCAGGTCCTGGTGTTTAAAAACATCCCACTCGGTGTGTAGGAAACAGTCTTGTAGTTGGGAAAGTGCATCCTGAGGCCACGTGGTGATGGTTTTGGTCTGTAGTGGTGCACTTCTCCTGAGAGGGGTGTATGCTGGGGTAAGGAGCAGAGAGAGGTGGTCTGACTGGCCTAAGTGAGGTAGTGGTATGGCTCTGTAAGCATGTTTAATGTTAGTGTAAACATGGTCCAATGTGTTTTTCCCTCTGGTCGGACACTTCACGTGCTGATAAAACTTCGGCAGGACAGACTTTAAGTTTGCCTGATTAAAATCACCAGCTATGATGTGAACACACGTCGGGGGTGAGCACGCTGCTTCAGTGTTTATGGCTTTTAGCAGTAGAGAGAGAGCTATGCCAAACGTTGGCATCCGGGAGGAATGTAAACAGCCGTGATTAGCACTACTGTTAACTCTCTGGGCAGAAAAAATGGGCGACATTTAACTGTAATGTACTCTAAGTCCGGGGAGCAGTGTGTGTCTATAGTTGTTGTGTTTATAGACCAGCTGTTGTGTATAAAGATGCACAAACCACCTCCTCTGCTCTTACCGGAGTCTTTGTTGCGATCCCAGCGGTGGACGGTGCGCCCCCCCAGCTGTACGGCTGCGTCCGGGATCGACGGGTGAAGCCATGTCTCAGATATTACAGACACGCAACAGTCTCGTACATAGCGGTTACCGTTGGCGAGTAGTTCCAGCTCGTCCATTTTGTGGGTCAGAGATCTTGCCGTTGGGAGAGGAACATACTCGGTAGAGGAGGCTTATGTGGGTCTTTCCTCAGTCTTGCCAGGAGGCCGGGAGCGACGTCCCCGCTTCTGCTTCCTCTCCCTTCTCCGTCGGCGCCCGCCTGCCGCAGCTGATTACGATCCACGGAGAGCCTGGTGGTCTTGCTATCTCGTCCGGGATGTTGTTGTGGCAGTGAAAGTCGGCTGTGACCGGTGATTTTCGGTGGAAACCAACGTCCAGTAAAGCCTGTCTACTGTAGCAATTGTTTTCTTGCGTAGTAGACACAAACAAAAACGTAGATAAAAGTATAAAAAACAAATAAAGCACCGAAAGGGAAGAGCCGTTATAAGCCGCTGCGACCGTGCGCGCCGCCATGGCAACCATGTATTTAAATACTATAAAAATACATACAAATAAAATACAGTATTTAAATACTTTCTCTGAAAAATTTAAGTATGCGATTAATTAATCACAGAGCCTGTAATTAATTATTTTTTAAAATTATTATTTATTTAAGATTTTTTTTTTTAATCGCTTGATAGCTTTCGTTGTATGATATAAAGCACTTTGGGTGTCTTGAAAAGCGCTTTATCAATTCAACAATTATAATAATAATATTGTTGGCCGCTAGATGGCAGTAGTTACCAGCCTAAGAACCTTTGATTTAAACATTTGATTGGGTGTGTATGAAAATGTTGTACCACTGATTCTTTACAAATTTTATATAATTACCGGATAAACATGGCCAAGAATATAGGATTGTGTCTCTGAATGTTTTATATCCAAAACAACATCTTCACAGGTGGTACCTGGTTTCAGAGCAATAGAATAAACCTGCATAATTGTGTCCTCTTATGTAAAGTGTAAATGAGACACAGCAAAGCATCAGTTTGTAACAGATAAGTTCTGGTCAACTTTCAAATGCCCCTAAAAATGCAGGTGCATCTCAATTACAATATTGTTAAAAAGTTCATTAATTTCTATAACTTAATTAAAAATGTGAAATCTCGTATATTATATGGATTCATTGCACCCGACTAAAATTAAAAATATTTTGGCACATTGTAGCATGGAAGTGTTATGGAAGTCCAGGTTGCTGCGATTGTAGCCTTCAGCTCGTTTGTTGGGTCTCATGTCTCCTGACAAAACATTTTCTATGGAGTTCAGATCAAGCAAGTTTTCTGGCCAATAAAGCACTGTAATCCTATGGTCATTAAACCAGGTATTGGTACTTTTGGCATTTTGGGCAGGTGCCAAGTCCTGCTGGAAATTGGATTCTTGGATTCTGTGCCTCTCCCAGGGGCGTTGCTAGACCTAGAGCTTTACTGGGGCACAGGCTCCCACCTCCCAATACTCCTTTTTTTTTTTTTTAATGTGTGGACACAATATGAAATAGATGGCTACAGAAGGGTATGTACGAGCTTCAAAATCATTATGGTCACTGTCATACTGTAGGCCATATATTAAAGCACTGGTAAAGGTAAAGATTCATGAGTACCGTACAATGATATTTATTTGAACACATACACACCTCAAAGATTAAGATCCTCTTACTGCAACCATTTAAGATAAGAAATATTCAAGATTCTTAGCTACCTCCACCTCAATCCATATTTAAAATAAGTATTTCAGGAAAATAAAGTAACTAACTAAAATTAAACAAAGTCTCTTTATGACCTTCACCTCTTTATGACCTTCACCTTCTTATCTAAAGCAGTTTTATGCAGGATGCTCCCTTTTAAGGAGAAGTTGTACCTTAGGCTAACAAACTAATCTGATATAATATGAGTTTCATTTAAAATTAAATTATTTCAATTAATTAGCTTTTTCCAATATTTCTAATTTTATTAAGATGTCAACCTGTAACGTTTATTTCAAGAACCGATGAAGTTTATAATCAGTGGCGGTTTTGGTTTGATCACTGGAATGCTCCATAAGTTAAGAACAGTGGAGTCTCCATGGAGAATAGTGTCGAGATAATCCCTGAGCAAGACACCTAATTCTAAATGCTCCCAATGAGCTTTGCTGTCGGCATTGAATGGTTGACGCTGCCTTCGGATAAAAAAAGCTTTTGCTAAATTCTAGTGCTGTCAGTTTAATGCGTTATTAACGGGGCCTGCCCGTAATTCCGACACCTCATTGTTCCGATGTCTCAATGGTCCGAAATATTTCCCATTAGATTGGCATGCCAATATGCCGACGGTTCAATGTTACGAAAACGGAACCCATTGGTCCGAAGGGCCGTTTGTCTGACTTTTCAAAACGGAGGGGCATTAGGCCGATGGTTCAATATGCCGAATAGACCCGTCGTGTGTGTGTGTGTGTGTGTGTGTGTGTGTGGTGTGTGTGTGTGTGTGTGTGTGTGTGTGTGTGTGTGTGTGTGTGTGTGTGTGTGTGTGTGTGTGTGTGTGTGTGGTGTGTGTGTGTGTGTGTGTCACTCTGTTCGAGCCTGCACGAGAGTTCAAGTTTGTCATTAGCTGTTACGTCTTTCTGAACAATCGCAGTTCAAGGCCCAGCTGGACTGTACCACTTCGGGAGGGGCCGCTCAGTTACCCCTCTAGACAATATCGACTTGGTTGCGACATTGACGGTTTTGTATGAGTGTTGCGTCTGTTGATTGAGTGAGAGGTTGCGGGTGCAAAGCTCAGGCTGCTGGACGGCGCTGCAAGGATCTTTTATAAACGCAATATTGTTTTATAAACGTTAACGGCCCACCGGGAATTCTCCCGACTCTCCAGATTACCACTCTGCCACCATGTGTGTGTGTAGCCTTTGTTCGATAGCCTGGTAATGTTTATAGGCCTACGTACGGTAGGAACATTCATACTGGTTTAAATAATAAATGTTATAGTATTTCCCATCTTTTTTGCAGAGCAAGAGTTTTGTTCGAAAGTTCAGTGATTGAAACAAATAAAAGCCTGGGCTATTGAAGTTTTACAGTAGGCATACCACTGTCATGCACCTACCCGATGTCAAGTGGACCGGGTTGAATTCACTGCGGGTCTCTCTTCTTATATCCATCTTACCAAATATATTTTATTACTGTCCTTCTCAACACTCTCTGATCTCATAATTTTGGAGGTTCAAGAAGTGCCAGAAGATAAGTTTGGAGATGCTTTTGCTTAGTGAGTTATTTTCCTCAAGGGTCCATTTGTTCTTGTGACCTTACAAACTCTTTTACCGTATGCTGCCCGTTTTTGCACTACATTTCTCCACTCTCATAGACAATATGCCAATAAATACCTTCATGGGATTACTGTTTTACTGTGTTTTTCCATGTATGTATATAAAGTCATCTCTCTAAGAAGACTCAGTCAGTTATCCAGACACTGAGGAAGGATGGGCTCCTGAATGCAAAGCTGGAGAACAACCTGAGGAGCTGCAGGTCGCTGGATGAGCTGGACCACATGGTCAGACACAGTCCCACCTGTTACTTGCATAATTTGGCATATTAGCTGTAATGATGTACTTTTCCTCAAAACTCTCCCCATGTTCATTTATTTTCACATTAATTTTTTCTGTTCATCTGTCCATCCCTCTCCTCTTGCCCCTATATCTTTTCAGTATTCGCCGTATAAGAAAGGCAGTAAGCTGAGTATAGGCTCGGAGGGCCAGAGACCTGGGCCTGGAGGAAGCTACTGTTCATATCTGTTTGAAAACCGGCCTAATGGACGCTGGATAATCCAGTCTTGGTCAAGCCTGGCCAGTGAGGGTAGGAGGCATGACTGACACACACAAACGCACACATGTGCAGGACATTTACCTCCTTAACAATAATCGTCCAAATGTTGCTTTGCTTCTGGCTCTATTTGGCTGCGGTCTTTAAAGTACCTGAAGGTGGCACCAAAGGTCCATGAAAAATAGTTCTCACACCCAACATTTCAGCAAGGCAACATATGTAGCAGCATCTGTTGTCATCTTTTGAACTAAACATCTAGTTAAAACGATTATAACTAAATTGGTCTGGTTGGAGCTGGGCTTTTGTTGTGTGTGTTTAACATATTTTCTGCTACTGTGTCTGTACCTGTCAGGTCTATCTTCATTGGAGGAGGTGACGACAGGTGTGAAACACATCTTGGCTGATATGATTGCCAAGGATCCAGAGTCCCTGGCCTACATAAGGACACTGTAAGAATAGCTTCCAAACACATCATCATCATCATCATATGATATTTCCCACGCAATGTCATTGATATGAGGAAAAAATGCAATGGATATTGATATCATAGTGTCTTATAGAATATTTCACATCTGTTAGTGTGAAATATTGTACAATGTCCAGCCTTTACACCAAGACTAATCTGAATTAAATCTTTCCTTTTTCTACAAGCTGTTTTATTTGGCAAGATAAAATAGCTCTTAAACCTTTATTACCCTTTATTTTTAGGCTTGTATAGTTATAGGAACAAACAATAACACATAATCAAGCTGTTGAGCTCTCAAGCCGTACGGATTATTACATTATTAATGGTCTATATTCCTATAATTTAAGAGACTTCTTGCTCTGAACGTCAACTAGGGCTGACGTCCTCACAGCCCACTTGGAGGCAGGGGGGCTCACTTTGGCTTATTGTACATATGCTTGTAATTTACAAGTTTAATTATACATTAATGGTAATGAAAAATTATTAATAATTTGAATTAATAATTGCATTAATAAATCAGTCAAAAATACCCACCTGGGGTGTTGAATAATGCAAAGAACAAAATAAACTCTTTAGCACCCTTAACACCTTTCCCTGGGCAAAGTTGTGATAGGCAAACTAATTTGCCCTAATATGCTAACTAGTCACTTGATACAGTAACAGGCAAACAAACCTGAAAAGTTTGTTAACACTGATTATATCAATCACACTGGCAAATAACCATTTGCCAGTGATGGAGTCTGAAAAGACCACACTCACAATTTATCATGCAAGGCAAATAAAAGATCACCCTACACAGTACAGTGCACTGAAAAGAAGCGATCGATGACTGTATGCTTCTTCAGCACATACTGCTAGAAACTAATCCCTAATATAATGAAACAAAAATGGGCATGACATTACGGACCAGAGGGCCAAGGGCCATTCATTGAAAGGTGGAACAAACAGAACATGCTTGTCCTGCTGGTACAAATGCCCCTGTTCTTCACAATAAGTGCACAGGGCAAATAATCCCAAGAAATAGATAGATTTCTCTGTAGGGAACCTGGTCATAAGCATTAGTTACTTAAATACCTAAATGATGGGAAAAGTCCAGTCCACCTAAAGCTCAGCATCAAGAAAGAGATTGTTAATACTTCAGTTTGCTCTGTGCTATAAAAACCCAAGATCAAGCGCAATGTAAAGAAAACAAGTTGTATTTCTCCATAATATTGTCAGACATTTAAAATGACAATCTGTACTACACAAAAACTTCAAAAACAATCCTTTTAAGTACCAAAAAAATATTATTATCCGTCAGTTTGCTCTGTGCTCGGTCCAGAAACGTAAACTTCATGGTTTAGATTAGAGTATAGGGTGTAGGAGATATTTTCTCTGTCAATGCACCCAACTGAAGCGGGAAGGAAAATGTCCCAAACAAATTTTTCATATATGCAGGTTTGCTGTTTTTATTCATTTGCTTACTATTCCATTAGGTGTGTGTGTGTGGGTGTGGGTGTGGGTGTGTGTGCGGGGGTGTGTGTGTGTGGCGGGGGTGCGTGTGTGTGTGGCGGGGATGTGTGTGTGGCGGTCCAATGCAACCTCTCATGCACACAGCTGCAATTCATGCTAGGGTGCAGCTGAGTGCTAGTGGTTATGGCGTTATGTGGGTGGGGGTGAGGAGGCCTTGCGGTGCCTTGTTGCTGATGGTGGTGCAGTGGTGGCATTTGTCAGCTTGCTCCTTCCGCTTGGGCTCCAGATTGACGTTTTGCTTCTTGGCCCTGTTGTGTAGCGGGGCTAAAGGTTCCCAGCTGAAAAGGTCAGACACTTACTACTGTTTGCTTAACAGCATGTAACAGCTCCTCGGAGGGCCCACCAGCACAACACAAAACAGGGGTGGCCACAGGACACGGAGGCCTCGGCTCCTCAA
>OLKM01003949.1:0-27406 GCA_900291075.1 Melanogrammus aeglefinus | reverse complement strand
CAAACACTGACCCAAACCAACACTATGACCCAACCAAACTACTGACCCCAAAACAAACTACGACCAACCCAAACTACATGCACCAAACAAACTACTACACAACAACAAACTTACTGACCCCAACCAACGACTGACACCAAATACTGACCCCAAACCTACTGACATCAACAAAATTACTGACCCCAAACACAAAACTTACTGACCAACCAACAAACTACTTGAACCCAAACAACTACTGCCCCAAACAACTACTGACATTAACTACTGACACCAATACTACCCAACCAAACTATGAAAAAAAAAAAAACAAAAAAAAAAAAAAAAAAAAAAAAAAAAAAAAAGAAAAAAAACAAAAAAAAAAGGAAGGAAAACAAAAAAAAAATACAAAAAAAAAAAAAAAAAAAAAAAAAAAAAAAATAAACAAAAAAAAAAAAAAAAAAAAAAAGAAAAAAAAAAAAAAAAAAAAAAAAAAAAAAAAAAAAAACCTAGAAGAATAAAAAAAAAAAAAAAAAAATAAAAAAAAAAAACAAAAAACAAAAAAAAAAAAAAATAAAAAATAAGAACAAAACGTCATGTTTGTGGGGGTGGGGGGGTGGTGGGTGTTGGTGGGCATATTGCGGGGGCCCCCAAACAACTACTGACCCAAACAACTACTGACACAAACTTCTGTGTGTGCAGCACTCGGTGAGGCGGTGAATGCGGGGGTGAGTCCCATAGGAGACACCTCCTATACAATCAGGGCCACTGGACGGGCAGTGCTCTATCTTTGCCTGGGACGGTCATTCACTCCATAGGTAACCACGCAACCATAAGTAACACACACAACCATAGGAACACCAACTAACGTTAAACACACAGAACCATAGTAACAATCACAACCATAGGTGAACACAACACTTACAGAGATACCAGCTACCAAAGGGATTCAAATGCAATACATCTGATCACACTGTGAATGTCTTACGTACTTATTCCGAAAAAGTAAATGCATGACTCTCGGAACAAGAAGGTCCAAATCACATTTCAAATCACCCTCAATTACACTCGTCCCTTACCCGCCACTCGCGCGCGAGAGACAGAAAGTGGTCAGGCTACGGAGCCTTATAAATAAGAAATAAGATGAAATCAATGCAATAAAAAAAAAGTTAAATCCACCATAAGAAAAACACTTCCCGGGGCCACCAACAGCCCACGATTTGTTAAAATAGATCAATTTTCCTCCAGTCGGCTGACGCGTCCTCACTCCTGCTAATTCCGGAATAACTTGAAATCCGATATGCAGTGAGCCGAGTCGAAGAACGGCGCGCATAGCTTAAAGCACTTGAGGCGCTCGCCCTGGGTCCGCATCTGAAACCGTCGTCCTCCACTGCTGGCTAACAGTACCTGTGTGGGTCTCTCCAGGATACGGCAAGCGATCGCACCGAGCACCGAGGGGAAGATCTTCTGCATCCTGTTATGCATCTTCGTGATCCCCCTGTTCGCTTCCTGTGCGGAGTCGGTGACCAGCTGGACTTATCTATCGTCAAGATTTCAGTCCCTCGTTGGACACGAAGACCTTCAGGTAGGCCCCATTTTATCTTACCTTTCATACTATATTATTATTAACTAAATTATCTACTCGACAGTTGAGTGGAGCTGGCCTTACATTTGGATTGAATAACACAAGCCACCCTGGCAGCGCCTCTGCAGCCAGTGTGGCCAGATGTGACAGATTCCTGACCAATCTGGCAACCCTGCCAGATTGGCGTCTTCGCGCGAGCGATTAGTTCTGGACCTGACGGCGTTCTGGCTGTGACGAGCGTCTCCTCTGTACCGGACGGTCCACACGGTGTGGCCTGACACCTCAGACAGCTTTGTCCATGCGCTACTTGAGTGTTGATCACAGTGCACCTCATTTGCGTCATCCGTCTAATCAGAGCACGTTCAGGTTTGTCCAGCAAACGGAGGTAGAGACTATTGTCCTTTGGGGGGTGCGTGAGAGGTGGTGCTCGGCGGTAATGCGCGCGTGCTGGTTTAGGTTCTTACCCACCGGGTATGCAGGTCTGCAGGAGCGTGTCTTGGAGACGCGCCGTGGACCCTATGCTTGGCGGCATGTCTGCTTGCTGGCGCTCTCGCCTTGTGTATTAATACAATACATCAATTAGGCGGCGTCCCTCAGGGGGATCATTGTCACTGAGTTATGGCAGGGTTAGCGGGGTCATTGACATCGTTACGGCCGGAGTTAGGGTTTTATGACACTGATTCGTGGTGGGTGGGTTAGGCGGTATTAGGGGGTCATGCACACCCATTCATGGCGGATCTTAGTGGGCTTATGACACTGAAGTCTGAGTGCGGCGTGTTAGGTGGTTATGACAGCTGAGTTAGGGATTGGGTATAGGCTTATACCACTGATGTTAGCAGTTTCAGGGGGTTATTGACACTGACGTCTCGGGGGGATATGGGTCTATTATACTGTTGGATTAAATAGGTGGGGTTAGTCGATTGTGATACTGGGTGAGGCTGTGCTAACGCTCTCTCTCTCCCTTCTCCCTTCCTCTCCCCCTCTCCCTATTCCGCCCTCTGCTCGCCACCTCATCTCTCTCTCTCTCTCTCTCTCTCCTCTCTCTCTCTCTCTCTCTCTCCTCTCTCATCTCTGCTCTCTCATCTCCTTCTCTGTCTCTCTCTCTCTCTCATGTCCTCTCGAGCGGTAAAACACAACTCAGCGGTGACTTAA
This sequence comes from Melanogrammus aeglefinus, assembly GCA_900291075.1. Taxonomy (NCBI): domain Eukaryota; kingdom Metazoa; phylum Chordata; class Actinopteri; order Gadiformes; family Gadidae; genus Melanogrammus; species Melanogrammus aeglefinus. The sequence goes on along the minus strand of OLKM01003949.1, from coordinate 24,693 downwards.
AAATCAGCCGATTGACTAAGATCGCGCTGGCGTCCAGCTCTCTTTATCCTGTGCGGGCCTCTGCATCCTCATTCAGTCACACACTCCGGCCGTGGTCTTCAAGCACATCGAGGGCTGCGACCGGGTGGAGAGCTATCTCACTTTTGGTCATCACCCTCACCACCGTTCGGGGCATCGGGGACTACGTGTCATGCGTGGAAACCCCCCCACAGACCTGACACTCTTACTAACCCTGACCTCAACCCTCAAAAGACGCTACTTACAAGAACGCCCCCAATTACTACCTGCCCTAAACTCATACTTACCCTTCATACTACTTACGTTCACGCTACTAACTCGAACCCGACGACCACTACCAAGGTCCATCGGTCTCAGGTTTAAGGTTAGGGGTCTGTTTGCTCTTCAACTCTGCATGGGCTGCACTCGCTTAGGAAGTTAGAGGATGAACAGACTACTCACCCAATTTCCTAAGCCCATAACTGCTCACCTAACTCCAACGTTGAGCCCCCCTCCCTCCGCCAACCCCCGTCGTAGCCCCTACGCCCCGTCCCGCGCCTCTCTGTCGGCTCGCCCCACCTCGCTCCCTTCCCTCTCGCTGACACCACAAAACCACTCTCTCCTCCTCTCTCGCCTCTCCTCGCCGCCGACTCTCTCTTCTCCTCCCATTGCCCGTTACCCTCTATAAATATGGAGTCGATTTTTATACAGGGGTTCTCTTGGAGACTAGCTTGTCGATCGGGATGAACGCAGCTACTTACATAAATCTGTCTCTCTAGTCCTACTCACCTATGACAAGCAATGAATGGGTGGTTATCGGGCCGTTGATACAGTTGATTAGTCAGGTGCTTTCTGCTAGCTTTGTGGAATCAGGGGCGACCGGCGGATAGAAAGTACCGGGAGTCGTTACCCCCGCTGGTGTGATGTCGGCATTCTGTCGGGCCTGGTCTACTTCGCGCCGTCCTCAGCGATGACGAGCTGGACTGAGGGGTCGTCCAAGAAGCTAAGAGGGTACCCGCCACTTACCCACACCACCCTTCCCCTCCTAACCCCCAGACTATAATAGAAGCCAAAGCTAACCCTAACCCAGGGTCAATAGAGCATCACTAACCCTAACCCCAGTAAGATAAGCCAACAGAACTAACCCTAACCCATGTAATAGAGCGCATATCTAACCCTACACTAACCCTTACTCCAGACAATAGATCTAAAGATAACCCTAACTAACCTAAGCAAGATAAAGGACTCGCGCTTCTGGGTTTTATATTAACCTAACCAACCTTCAGTTGAGCTACTTACTGGCTGGATATTCTAGCGGTAAACCCTTATATTATAAGCATATTCTTTATCATCGCATTTCTGATGATTACCCAGTCAAACAGCCGTTTAATGAATAGTGCTTTTAGCAAAGTGAAACACTGCATTCGTATGGACTATTGCTCTATGCGTCAATTATGCTTATTCTGGATGAGGGTCTGAGGATGATTTGTATTTTTTCTTTTCAGTTACTTTGCTACCGCCCGCCAACACATATTCTACAAACATTTTACGTATTGAGACCATTCATTTTAGGAAATAGTTCAATGTCTCAAGAATTGACAAATTGTAGGCACACACAACGTTGCGTTTTGTTGTCTCATTATTTAGCGTGTTTTTCCGTTCCGCTGAGGCATGACCCTCAATAAATAATATTTCTATATTATATTTTCAATCTTTTGTTGATTTGTATTATTACTCCTGGGTATTGCTGAGATATTTAACTCAAGTAATAAGGAACTGATTGTAGAGGCGCAGTTAGACTAGATATAATCAGTTATGCAAAACCCTAACACTACCCTTACACCTCCTTAACTTTGGGTAAGACATCAATCTAACAATTTAACTAATGATACAACACAATATGTTACTAACCCTAATGATATACTTAACACTAATAACAGTAATAAACCCTACCCGGGGCTTGGCTGTATCAACTTAACCTATGAGAACACTCTTATACAGGAAAACTACATTAATAACAGTAACTACGATGAATACTAACACTAATAACAGTACTACGATAATTACTAACACTAAATAACAGTAACTCACGATAATACAACCTCGGTTTCACCGAAAATAAGTGACAACTGTCACGTTATTATTATCTATCTCGTTCGTGATCAGGACACGTTATTTAAAAATTTTCGTGTCAATAGCCACATTTTCAACTGTCATGGCCAGTCCACTCGGACATGGACTTGCGAGCATCGACGCGGACTTTCATTTCACATAGCAAGACCAGACAACTAGATGGGTAGGTACAATAAACATCCAAGACATACCATTCTAAAGAAGAACAGATGAAGCAGCTACCCTTGTTTCTTTCGCGGTTGCCTACAGAGCAAGCCCACCTGCATTTAATATATCCGTGAATTGTTACAATTTCTCAGAATCAATACGGGAAGTAGAAACGCTGCCAAAAGCTGTCGTTTTGTTATTATCACAGACTATTGTAAGTATAGAACTGGTGGGGCCAAAAGCTGTCATATTGTATTAATCACAGACCTATTTAGTAGAAACTGTGTGCAATAGCTGTCATATTGTTAGTTATCACAGACAATTCCTCGCAAGTCCAGTGTCCAGACGGACGTTCATGCGATAGACAGTTTGAAAATTGTGCTTTGTGACACGAAATTTTTGAAAATAACGTGTCCCCTGATCACGAACAATAGATTAAAAATAACGTGTAGTAGTGGTCACGTATTTTCGTCGAGTACCGGATTAACTGAACACAATAACACAGTAAACTACGGTAATACTAACACTTTATATACAGTAATAATGGTAAATACTATACACTAATACAGTAATTACAGATTACTAATCACTAATAACAGTAATTACAGTAATACTATCACTAATAACAGTAATAATAGTAATACTCAACTAAATAACATAAACATGGTCAAATACTGTCCACTAAAACAGTAAAAATGCTAATGCTGCCATCACTAAAGACAAGTAATTAAGGTCAATACTTATCACTAAACAGCATAATTATGCTAATAACATATCACTAATAAACCGTATTAATGCAATAATCAATCTCACTAATACCAAATTTACAGTAATACTAACACTAATAAACAGTAATAATGTTATACTCATCACTAATTGACAGTATAATGCTAATACTGCATCACTGATGACAGTATAATAGTAATGCCATCTTAATGACAGTAATAATGCTAATACTACTCACTAATGACAGTGTAATAAATAGGTAATACCAATCACTATGACAGTAATATGCTAAACTCTCACTAATGACAGTAATAATGCTATACTGCATCACTAATGACAGTAATTAAATGCTAATAGCTATCACTAATGACAGTAATAATGCTAATACTGCTCACTAATGACAGTAATAATGCTAATACTAGGGATGCACCGATACCGATTATTTGGATCTGAGTACTTGCGATACCGAGTCTCACCGATGGCCATCCTTCACCACCAACAAAAAACAAACGATTAGGCAAAATGCAATGAATTGGGCACAAGTTTATTCTTCTTCTCTGCTTGTGTCACCAATAATGATGTAAATATGAGTAAATGACTGTAAAAACTTTTCACATTTCAAGTGGAAAATATACATTTTCCTGTGACAACTTATTGCAGTTTCTCATTTGAATCACACAAAATTATCAATTTAGCAGTGGTCTTCAGCTTAGATTGAGAACATACATTAACCCTATTGCGTGTCACATTTGAATCAAACAAAATGTCATGTAACTATTGGCAGCTGTCTTCAGCTTTACAAAAATGAAATTAACCTATTGGCAGTGATCACATGTTTCTGTTTTTTTTTCTTTTTTTTCAAACGCAGGTCTCACACCTGTCTAACATACAGCGTATATCGAGCGACACGGCGACGACAATCGCGCGAGGGTGTCCTGATATGCAGCGTGACCGATTTTTGTCGCGCGAGTGTATATTTATGGTTAAGACCAAACCATCAACATCATCGAGGGATGTCAAGACATTCAACAGGAAGCAGCGTGTAATTATAACCAATAAGAAGTGTTTAGGGGCGGACACCAACGCGAAAATGGTCGTCCAGATAGAGACAACGCGAGCGATAAATAGAGAGTTGGCGACAATCGCTGGACGGCCGGACGCTCGCTGCGGGCACGTCAGGACAGGCTCATCATTGAAAGTACACATTCCTAATCACTTTTTCCTCGCTCGCTCGCATCGCGTCGCTGTCGCATCGCTGTATGTCAGGCGGGTGTGTGTATCTCTCGCCTTAACACGCTGTCTTCTGATTAGCTCGACGTCTCCCCTAGCCGTCCATTCTAAAAAAAAATACAACAAAGATCGCACGCCACCACCTGCTGGATCGCGGCTCTTCATGCAGGCAATTGCATGCACTGGTATCGGTTCTTGGTATCGGTAAACTTTAGCGGTACGAAGTACAGTATATTACAACAGTATCGCCCCGTATACGGATGCCAGTATCCGGTATCGTATCGTGCTTCCCTAGCTAATACCATCATAATGACCAGTATTAGATGCTTAATACCATCACTAATTACAGTAATAATGCTAATACTCTCACTATGACAGTAATAATGCTAATACTTCTCACTAATGACAGTTAATAATGCTAATACCAATCACTAATGACAGTTATTAATGCAATACCATCAACTAAATGACATAATATGCTAATACTCTCACTAATGGACAGTAATAATGCTAATACTCTCACATAATGACAGTAATAATGCTAATACCATCACTAATGACAGTATAATGCTAATTACCTCAACTAATGACAAGTAATTGCTCTATACCATCCACTAATGACAGCCGCTAACCCTACACCGCATGCGTCGGCAGTGGTGGAGATCAAGGCGCACCGGCGGCCGAGTGGAAGGCAACGTGCGTGCCGATTCCGTGAGACGCGGCGCCGTCATGCAGCGTGGAGGTCCACGACAAGCTGCAGCGCGCCGCCACATCCGCAGCATGGAGCGCCGGCAGCTGGGCCTGGATCAGCGCGCCGTCTCCCTGGACGTGCTGTCCCCCGAGCGCCGGGCCGCCTTCAACGGCCCGGACGCCGGCTGCAAGACGCCCTCCCAGGAGAGCATCGACACCAAAATCAACAACCTGCGCCTCCGCGGCGTGGAACAGGCCGAGGGCGCCTCCGTGGTCACGGCGTCCGAGGACAACATCTTCAACCGGCTGGGCTCCATCTCGCGGCTCGCCCGTCGCGGCCGCAACCGCGAGCTGAAGAAGAACATCTGCGAGGAGGCGCGGCGGCCGCGCAGCGCCGTGTACCCCGGCGGCCCCGCGGCGGGGCTGGAGCCGCACAGGAGGAAGGACGTCTACGACGAGGACGACGACAACAAGGAGTGCAACGCCAGCCTCTCCGACTTCCCGCTGTTCGTGGAGGCGTGCAAGCCGCTGAATGGGTTCCTGCTGACGCCGAGGTCACGGGTCCACTCCACGGACACGGAGAACGAGGAGAACCTTGAGATGGTGGACGTGGTTCCCTAAGCCTTGTGTTGCTCCTACAGGAGTTTTAATCACCACCGCTGTGTGCCTTGGATCTGTCCCTCTGCTCGGCCTGCTTAACCACGGGACAGCCCCGTCCCGCTCTGTGCCGGGACTTCTGGGTAATTCCCAAACCCTTTCCCTGATCCCTGTCAGCCCCGTGGGACTACGTAGTGTGTTGTGTGTTGGCCACTTCCCTTAGGCTCGATAGCATAGTAATACAAAGAGATTCTGAGTCCAGTTTGTACCAAATAAATGTGAGCTCTGGGAGGATGAAGAGAAGGCCGAGGGTCAATGTGCAGCCCGCTGCAGATGCAATGTTCGCTAGTTTGAGCCATGGATGGACGTGAGGATGGGCCGATGAGACCCACAGAGGAGGATGCTGCTACCAGTTGGAACTTTCTGCTTTGGAGTTTGTCGCAAATAGCGGCACTGAAGATGTGTCAGAATGATGTCTTTTTATGACCCAACGTGTCGATGGCAGATGAGAAAAAGAATTAGTATTCAAATTAAAATATAATATAAATGCATTGGACAAACTGTCGAAGATGACACGCTGAATAATGTCTATTTCTTTCCTTTTTCCAACTTATATTATGCACCTACCCCACAAGGCATGCCAAAAATACATCTGTAGTGAGTCGGCACGTGGCCCCGATCAGATCCTGAAGGATCTACTCACAGCCCTGCTACACTTTGTCTCACACTCATTCTCTGTCACACAAACACAAGAGCAGGATTGTTCTCTGAATGCTGTTTCACATTGTCTCCATCCACATGTTCCACGCTGTAGATCTCGGGAGAAGATACCAGATCCTATACTGAGAGAGATACCAGATCCTATACTGAGAGAGATACCAGATCCTATACTGAGAGAGATACCAGATCCTATATTGAGATACCAGATCTTATACTGAGAGAGATACCAGATCCTATACTGATACCAGATCCTATACTGAGAGAGATACCAGATCCTATACTGATACCAGATCCTATACTGAGAGAGATACCAGATCCTATACTGAGAGAGATACCAGATCCTATATTGAGATACCAGATCTTATACTGAGAGAGATACCAGATCCTATACTGATACCAGATCCTATACTGAGAGAGATACCAGATCCTATACTGAGAGAGATACCAGATCCTATATTGAGATACCAGATCTTATACTGAGAGAGATACCAGATCCTATACTGATACCAGATCCTATACTGAGAGAGATACCAGATCCTATACTGATACCAGATCCTATACTGAGATACCAGATCTTATACTGAGAGAGATACCAGATCCTATACTGAGAGATACCAGATCCTATACTGAGAGAGATACCAGATCCTATACTGAGAGAGATACCAGATCCTATACTGAGAGAGATACCAGATCCTATACTGAGAGAGATACCAGATCCTATACTGAGATACCAGATCCTTTACTGAGAGAGATACCAGATCATAGAAAGAGAGAAGATTCCAGATCATGGGTATTGATAAGGTGAAGGAACACGACCATGGCTGTCCATGGGATGTCTCACTTGAAGAGCATTATTTCAATTCATTGCTGTATCTGCTTCCACTTCTAAAATATACCTGCCCTGGTGTACTTTTTGTGCGTCTAGAGATCGTTCTACTTTCATGGTGGAATGACCCATGCCTAAAATATGTGTGCTTTTTCTGATTGTACCACAGTAACACAAATACCTTCTTCTGACACATAACTTCCAACCTATCCTAACTCTCTAACCCCAACTACCAACCCCCTCTAGTGTCATGTTTAACCCCTGACCCTAACCCCCAACCCCCTGTAACATCATGTTTAACCCCTGACCCTAACCCCCAACCCCCTGTAACATCATGTTTAACCCCTGACCCTAACAACCCCCTGTAACATCATGTTTAACCCCTGACCCTAACCCCTGACCCCCTGTTGTAACATCATGTTTAACCCCTGACCCTAACAACCCCCTGTAACATCATGTTTAACCCCTGACCCTAACAACCCCCTGTAACGTCATATTTAACCCCTAACTATAGCCCCCTGATCGCCCCCCCCCCCCCCACTCCACTCTGCCTTTCTGCGTCGCTGGGTGCATTAGCTTTGAACAGAACTAATACTGTGTGATGAAAATCAATAAAACAAAGTGTTAACGTTGAAAAAAGATCTGAAGATATTGAGCATGCTATGATTGCACATATATGGTGATATTAATGCTATTGATTGTATACCATCACAACGCAAAATGTTTAATTTCTCCATCCGCTGCTGGCAAGACGGAAGTGTTTGAAAAAATGTCACGTGATTTACTTGTGCGAGCATTACATTAAATGTAGTGGTTGCCCCTCTTTGGAATAAAAACAGGAATAAATCACTGAATGAAGAGCTTTCAGTGTGTCTCTGGTCCATGGCTTCTGTTAACGTGAGCCCTGTGAGAGATGAGAGCAGTACTAACATGAGGGTCATTACCTTATCCTACATTTATATTATGAAAATAATACAGTACTAATTAATTATATTAGTTCATATTAATAATAACAGGAAAAGTCTTCACTAACCTAAACCACCTCTTCCCACCTTCAGATGATTGACATGGTCCACGATATCAGTTTTTTTGCATTTCCTTTGTCAATTTGGGATCCCAAATCCACTGATCTGAAATGTAATCTGACCAGGATGACCTCAAGGCCTCCGTCACTCCTCCGAAACGTCTAAACCTCATTCTGGAAAGCAGATTGCAAAGACTAAGGAAAGTGGGAGACTCCTTAAAGCCATGTCCCGGAAACTTTAGGATGATCCAGATAAATATGAGAGTCTAAGATTATGTGAGTCAGCGTCACTTAATATGACTTTATCACAAACAGATGGACGTTATGCACCATCATGGCTCATAGAAGCAAGTGGGCAGGAGCCCTGCTGGGATTGGCTACTGAGCCAGATGGTCTCTGTTCTGATTGGCTGCTGAGCCAGATGGTCTCTGTTCTGATTGGCTGCTGAGCCAGATGGTCTCTGTTCTGATTGGCTGCTGAGCCAGATGGTCTCAGCAGGTGTGATGGATGCGGAGACATCATCATCATCATCATCATCATCATCACGCCAGGCGAGCAGGCAAACAGGGGATGGGCAGATGTCGTAAACAAACTCACAGCCACAGCCTGCTGCAGCAGGCACAGAGCTCCGCCCACAGGACCATAACCACACCCCCGGTGCCCTAACTCCTCCCATAGGACCATAACCACACCCCCGGTGCCCTAACTCCTCCCATAGGCCATAAGCCCCACCCCATGGTCGTAACAATAACCACGACTTAAACAACGCTTGGGACCAAATGCTGTAATTACATCAAAATAATGTATTCTCAAACACATTCTGTTTTTTAGATTTTCATACAAAATCAGCTCAAATTCCCTGAAGGACCTCGAGAGGATTAACAAGACAAACACGTCTGCTTGGTTTCCATGGCAACCTCCCTGTCAGTTAACCTCAGCTCCATCAGCTCTGAATCAGTTATGATCCAATAAATATCCTCCTTTGATTGATGCTCTGATGTCTCTGAAGTGCTCTCTACAATTCCTTTGGATACAATGAGCTCAGAGTATATTTAAAGGTCATATCTATGGACTCATTTTGTTTGTTTAATATTAAATACAACAAGAATATTAAATACAACAAAGGCCTTTTTGTTGAAGCAAACAGGGTAAACAATAGCCTTGTGTCGGTTTTATTAGTATGGCTAATGTTCAACGTTAGATCATTCCTTTATGTTACGATACTACGTCTAATCTTCACAATAGATTCAACCCTCCTTCACCACAGTCTGAAATACACACTAAGCCTGTTACATAATCAAAATAACTCGTATTTAGTTAAGAAAAGCAAAAGATGCTGATAAATTAACGCAAATTAGATGTAATTCCAACGAAAGCCACAGACGTATGGGGTGGGGCAGGGATATACTAACCAGAAAATAATTGTGTTTTGTGACTGACAAAGCAACGGACATCCCTCTATCGAAAGTCCCACCCTCTCCTCGAAACCCATGCCACTGAAACGGATATGCTTATATTATGGAATAGAACATAAGCCCCCCCACACACACACACCACACACACACACACACACACACACACACACACACACACACCACACACACACACACACACACACACACACACACACACACACACACACACACACACACACACACACACACACAAAATGATTTTTTTAATTTTTTTAATATAATAAAACACAAATAATGTTGAAAGATATTATGAAATAGCCCAGGCTACTTTTTGTGGAAATCTGAGTCTGGGATCTGAATCTGCCCTCACCTTCGTCAATCAATCAATGAATTACTTTTTTTCTCTTGGTGTGTATGCAAACGTGATTCATTCATTAATTGTAGACAAATTAATATGCGAGTAATTAAGGTAATTTCAGGCCTGTCAGTTCTCTTGAGAAAAAGAGGATAGTTAGGATGAACATGTCGCTGACAGAGAACTACAACGAGGAACAAAAGTTATATTTGCTGCACTGCATTTGAGGTGTTGTCCTAGACACCACCACCACCGAGCTCCGGAGGAAGGCTGTTTGGGATAACCTCGCAAACACATTCAACAGAAGACTTCCCAGCAGAAGACTGAGCTGCCTGGCACATTTAAAAAATCTATGGAAGCGCTTGAAAGTGGAAGCGCGTGAAGCTAGTGCTGAGTGGACGACGACCAAGACCTGGGGCCTCATGTACTAAGACTTGCGTGGATTTCATACTGAAACTTGGCGTACGCCAAAACCCAGAAACTGTCTTACGCACAAATAAATTCAGATGTATCAAAGTGTGCGAACGCATGGATCCAAGCACGTTTCTTTTGTACATCTCGATCAACGTGGAATTGAGTGCACATGCTGAGGTGCCAAACTCCTCCCTGTCCACGCCCTCATTTAAATATGCAATTTTATGTAAATAGGCCTCTGGACCTGAGATTCACCTCTTAATCCGATCACCTGGCACGATGAACAGAGGCAAAAACCGAAACTTCACGGAGTCCGAGCTCGAGATTTTGCTCCACGAGGTAGAAATGCGCAAGCATATGCTATTTGGAACCCTGTCAACAGGGATAAATACCAAAACAAAGAGAAGTGAGTGGGAGCGTGTTTGCGAGGCCGTCAATGCAGTGGGGTCTCAGCAGCGCACACACTCTGAAATTAAAAAAAAGGGGTCAGACCTCAAGGTGGAGGTGAAGCGGAGGGTTTCTGCCCACCGCTGAAGCGTGACCGCAAAAGGTGGGGGGACGGCAGTGGGGGAACTCTCCCCCTTCGATTTGAGAGTGGCCGCTTTGGTCGGTGACACAGCTCTCACCGGAGTGGTGGGAGCCCATGAAGGGGACACCGATCATCCCCAAGGTAAATATGCTGAAGTCATAAATGCTGTAATTATACTGGTCATACAATTGGCTGCTTACAATACACATAAGTCGTGCGTAAAGATGCCAGGATATTAAAGACTTTGACTCGTGTTTATTAACTTAATTTTTTTTATTTTTTGAATAGACAAGCAAGGGAGAGGGCACGGACAACCCCTGGCTCCTGGCTGTGTGGCGCTCTAGGGCCGGCCGCAGCTCTGCGCACAGCTCCAGTAATACTGCCCTGGGGAAACGAAATCGGCTCATGAGTCAATCATCATTTGCGAGCAAGTCCTCGCGTTCCCTAAATATACCAACCCAGTCTCACCAAAATGCGTACAGATCCTGCAGTACATACGCCAAATGACCATTTCGCGTACATATGATACGCAAAACCCAGCATTAACTACTGTGGAGGGCGGATGCGTAAACATACCACGCATCACTTTATACCCAATACCGACGTCACCAGCGATGCATGCTGCATTGAACTTTACTCAGAATTCGGGAATTTCCGGCTTCCGATAAGGAAAAGTGCAATAAAATGGTTGGTTAAAGTCTGAAATTCGGAAGAAAAAATATATACGCATCCGCCCTCCACATAGTTAATGCAAGTCTGAAATTCGGTAGTAGCCTACGTCACAGCCACAATTTGACACCGTTATTTGCGTATCATATGCACGCGAAATGGTCATTTGGCGTATGTAGGCCTACTGTGCACGCATGTCAAACCGTGCGATCTGTACGCATTTTGGTGAGACTGGGTTTATACGTTCCCTTCGGATTTGACCATTTGCAATGTCCTCTAACAACACTAAACGCTGCCATTTTTAAAACAATTTTCTTCATCCATTGCTCATGCTTTTATATTAGCCACCGATATAATTGCAAGGTGTGTTAATTGTTCAATAGTGTGTCTCTGATGTGAAATCACTCTGATGAGTCATTGTTTTCACATTTTTCCCAGTTTCCCAGCGTCACCTCTAAGTGTCGCCAAAGGAACAATCGCTGTAGAAACGTGCGTACGACAGCTCTGGAGCTGGCGTGGGGACCGCACATTTTTACGGTCATTTCACGTTTTGTACATCTCAACGTGAGCGTGGAAAGGGACGTACGCCACGTTTTTGTGCGTACGCAACCTTAGTACATGAGGCCCCTGGTCCCTTGAGCCGTGAAATATCACTGATTATTCCAAATGTACTGATAGTGTTCATCAGGTACACCAATCAGGTAAGTTAATTCATTTCTCATATTTGGTGTGTGAGTGCGCAGGCTAGTTTACTTATGGCATATATTGTAGCCTTTATTGTACTAAAGGCCTCTGGTGAATAAAGGAAGTTGGGAGGAGGATCCATGGAGTAGAAAGGGATTGTACCCCCGGAGCCGAGCTACCCCAGCCGGCGCTGCTCGTCCGCCGCAGCTGCTCGTCCGCCGGAGCTGCCACCTAGCTTCGGCGCCCGTTCAGCTCCCGGAGTGCACCGCTGGAGCTGCCGGACTGCGGCCGGACGGCTTCGACGGCGGCCGGCAGCTCCGATGCGGGGAGCTCAAAGGCAGTCCGGCAGCTCAGCTCCCGGAGTACAATCCTTTTCTCCTCCATGTCGCGGTTCATGGACTTCAGAGAGTCAAGGCCAAAGTTCCTTCCCCCCAATTCTTCTCAACCATGGCCGAGATATCCCCCACTACGAGTCTGTACTTGTGGAAGTACCAGAGACGTCAGACACAGTCTTTATTATTCATAATATCATCAGAGGAGCAAATAGCCTTTGGCCGTGATGTTAGATAGATTATATAAACACCGGTCTATATTATTATTATGTTATATTATATCGATCTAGAGCTCCAGGAGTCATCAAACGGCCACAACCCCTTCTCCTCCATGCTGTGGTTCAGTCTGACAGCTCATTGGTCAATGGGCAGCAGCTCATTTGCATTAAAGCTACAGACACCAGAAACAGCGCATTCTGAAGGGACTGAAACAGGGGGGAATATCGGTAGACAATATTTTTTTTCCTAAAAGCTATTTCCAGCAAACAGCTTCAAAAACATGTTTTCTGGAACTCAAATACTATGTTTACTTGTTGGGAAAACACCAAAATATGTCTCCTTTAAACCACAGGTGGAACTTAAGACGTCCCCGACGAGTTTAAAACCGTGTTAAACTAAAAAGTGGCTAAATAGCGACAGAGCAATTCCTCCGATAAGTATATGTAAGTAGTAAAGTGTATGTTAATAGTATAGTAAAGTGTATGTAAATAATAGTACAGTAAATTATGTGTAAATAGTATAGTAAAGTGTATTTAAATAGTATAGTAAAGTGTATGTAAATAGTAGTATAGTAAATTATGTGTAAATAGTATAGTAAAGTGTATTTAAATAGTATAGTAAAGTGTATGTAAATAGTATAGTAAAGTGTATGTAAATAGTAAAGGTGTATGTAAATAGTAGAGTAAGGTGTGTGTAAATAGTAGAGTAAGGTGTGTGTGTGTGTGTGTGTGTGTGTGTGTGTGTGTGTGTGTGTGTGTGTGTGTGTGTGTGTGTGTGTGTGTGTGTGTGTGTGTAAATAGTAGAGTAAGGTGTGTGTAAATAGTAGAGTAAGGTGTATGTAAATAGTAGAGTAAGGTGTATGTAAATAGTAGAGTAAGGTGTATGTCTGTTTAACCTGCACGGGGACACTGCCCTCCAGTGGCTCACATTCAGAAGCTCACGGTCGAACTATAACCAAAACACAATAGATGACATGGTACCTAAATATAGCCTATATATCTAAAACAGGATTATGTTTCTTAACACTTGTGTCCCATCGCATAATTGAGATGAAAATAAAGTCTAAATATATCTGATTTATTCAAATCAATGCGATCAATAAACGAAGACAAGATTTACTTTGTCTTTTCTAGTTTTATCTTTATGATTTGATCGACGGTAAAGCATTTCTCTCATAATATAAGCGAGTCAATAAAAGGGTGTCCCTGAACACACCCAACGCTTTCTACAACAATAAAAAAGAAAAGAAAAGCAGGTAACGTCGAAACCCCGTGGTCTGAAGACGTTCATCTCACTGTGAAATGTGTTTTCAAAGGGGGTAAACCGTCAACACAATACAGAAAATATAACAATAAAGTCGACAACTTAACCCCAACATAAGGTCATTTGTTGTGATCACGAACCGAACCTCGGAGCGCTCACCTTCTTCCTGTTCTCATTCTCTTGGTGTTGATTGGTGGTTGGAAATCAGGCGGCGTTACCATATATAGAACACCGGTACCGCTGTGTCAAACGGAAATTCTTCTTCTCTTTTAATTGGAATGCGCCCTAGTTTATTAGTTCTATTTTCGCCCCCAACTGGACTGGAGTTTGGACCGGAAGAAATGGCAGGGACATTATTATTTTTTTTATCACATTACTTCAAATAAATCGATTTATTCTAGAAAATGTGTGATAAGAACAAAGAAATTGCAAGATGATTTCCCAAAAAGTCCTTATCATTAAATTATGTTTTGCTTCTCTTATTTTTTCAAATAGTAGTTACCTTTCCTGGCTGTATGCTCTTGAATCGAGTATTTATGGTCAATATAGCCACTCTTTGTTTAGTATTTATGTCTGTGTAGGCTAGACCGTCCCATTTCTTCGGCCTTCGGAGTGACCTTTGCGGTCTACGAAGGCCGCATCCTTCGAAGGATGCGTCCTATGATTTGGGACACAGCCTTTATCTTGCATCCTTCGAATGCAGCCTTCGAAGGATGCGTCCTAGGAATTGGGACACAGCCGCAGTCTAACTTACCGGTAATGGTGGATGCATTTTGTGCTATAATTACCAACAAAAACGTAATGGGAATGTTAATTGAACTTTAATATAATAAAACTAGAATAAATAAAAACGTTAATAATGTTGACATATATTATGAAATAGTCTAAGCTACTTTTTGTGGAAATCTGAGTCTGGAATCTGCCCTCACCTCCGTCAATCAATTACTTGTCATTTTTTCTCTTGGTGTGTGTATGCAAACGTAATAACTGAATTAATTGAAGACGAACTAATTGGCCTATGCGAGCAATTAGGGTAATGTCACACCTATAAATTCTTGGAGAAGGAGAGTTAAGATCATGTCTTTTCACATGTCGCGGATAGAGAACTACAACGAGGAGCAAAAATTATATTTGCTGCACTGCATTCAAGGTGCTGTGGACACGGTGGAGAATCCAAGGAAAGTCACCACCACCACGCTCCGAAGAAATAATAAATAAAATAATAAATAATCTGTTCTTGTAGCCTGTATTGTACTGAATGCCTATCTGGTGTAATAAGTGTAAATGTATCATACCTATTAATAATAATTCATAAAACTAATTCTGTGTGTGTGTGTGTGTGTGTGTGTGTGTGTGTGTGTGTGTGTGTGTGTGTGTGTGTGTGTGTGTGTGTTGTGTGTGTGTGTGTGTGTGTGTGTGTGTGGTGTGTGGTGTGTGTGTGTGTGTGTCGGTTATGATGGAGCCTTGTTTCATCCTGCAAACTGGTTTAGTCTCCTCTTAAACCGCGTCAGTTTCGAGATTAGACTAACACGCACAAAATACGCCCTCTAGTGTCTGATGTGAATTTCTCTGAAGACACAGCAATTGAGATCAAGGTAAAACGCAGCTGCAGGTTAAACCACAAGAACATATGACACAGCAATGGAGCTTAAGACGTCATGTGACTTCTTGAGTTTAAAACTGTGTTAAACTCTAAAAAGTGGCTAAGCTAGCGCCAGAGCAATTGACCACATATATTTACCTTTGCAGTTTGAACACACATCATTTTGAAGCGTAACAATGATAAGCACAATCCTGGATGAGCTAGAAAGAAGAGCAGAGAGAGGAGAGAGGAGGAAGAGTAGAGAGAGGAGAGAGGAGGAAGAGTAGAGAGAGGAGAGGAGGAAGAGTAGAGAGAGGAGAGGAGGAAGAGTAGAGAGAGGAGAGGAGGAAGAGTAGAGAGAGGAGAGGAGGAAGAGTAGAGAGAGGAGAGGAGGAAGAGTAGAGAGAGGAAGGAGAGAGGAGAAACTAAGAGGAGAGGATGGAGAGGAGAGCTGACAAGACAAAGTCACGGTACTCACACACACTGGGCGAATGTTTACACATCGTGACTGTGAGCTTTGTGTAAGTTGTAACACTTGTGTTATTGTAAGGTGGACATTAAAAGTCATTGACTGGCTCATCAGCTACAAACGTGTGCAGCTATTATGGGATTTTAATCTTTCCTTGAATCCCATCATGTATAAAAGGGTTTTATGCAGCATAGTTGTTTTTGTTTTATCCCAATGATAAAGTATAAAGGATAAAGGATGTGCCCATTCTGCTGAAAATGTACCTATTCCAATGAATACGTACTGAGAATGTACCTATTCTACTGAATACATATTGTACTGAGAATGTACTGTACCTATTCCACTGAATACATATTGTACTGATAATGTACCTACTCCACTGAATACATATTGTACTGATAATGTACCTATTCCACTGAATACACTTTGTACTAAGGATGTACCCATTCTACTGAAAATGTACCTATTCCACTGAGTACATTCTGAGAATATACCTATTCCACTGAATACATATTATACTGAGTTTGTATCTATTCCACTGAATACATACCGAGAATGTACCTATTCCACTGAATAAATATTGTACTGATAATGTACCTATTCCACTGAATATATATTGTACTGAGAATGTAACTATTCCACAGAAGATGTCCTCATTCTACTTTTAGTACATTTTTATTCAAATCTCAAAAGTTTACAAACATTGTATTGTGTTGTCAAACATGATTAAAAAATAAAGGAATATTACTATTTGGTTAAATCAACTACTAATAATGTTATCAAAATCAATGTTTTACCTTATCTAATTTCTTTTTTCATTAATTAAAAATATAAAAAAACAATCCAGATAAAAGACATAAAACATTATAGTGTAGTCTTATACGTTATAATGGGTTACATCTTTTTTTTATAGTACCCAGTGTTAATGGCTTAATGAATTATTCCTTGTTAATTGATGGTAAAAAGTAAGATATGAATACGGTTCTCTCAGACCTCACATAGTAGAGATTCTAATTAATGAACCAACATTAGTTGTTTTGGTTGGTCCTAGTCTGTTTGGTTGACAGGTGAGATGATGAGGGGGGAGTTGTTACCTTTATAACCCGGGGACCTGGGCAGAGGAATGGATAGAGAGGCTCACTGAAGCTACAGCCAGCAGCAGAGTAGATATGAACCCCGGCTTCCACATCATAGAAGGAGACCAGACCCTCATCATAATCAACAAACACCCCCACCTTCTGGAGCCGGGCTCTCAGAGGGAGACGGACAGGAGGGTTATCATCAAATACCAACCTATCATCGTAGTAGGAAAGAGTCCAGTAACCCATCTCAGGGGTCCACCTGGTCACACCTTTTCTGTTGATGGACTCTCTGGCCACTCCTAAACACCATCTAGTCTTGTCTTTAACCTGGACCTCAAAGTAAAACCTCCCTGAGGAGAAGCTCTGCCTCGTGAGAACACATCTATGCCATTCAAATCTCTTAGGGTTGTCTGGGAGTTCCTTCCTCACACCTCCATAATGAACTTGTTTCCCATCCTCAGACAGGATGAGCGTGGGATGAGCTGTATCAGGATCCAGAGTCACGTCTACTTCATACTGCTGGACCCTCTTCAGTTCATCATCATCACGCAGCTTCTTCATCTCCATGTTCAGTGTCTCCTCCAGCTGATCCAGGGATCTCCTCAAGGTCCCTACGTATGACGGAGGACGGACCTCCACCGTCGTCCAGTCCCTGGTGGGTGGAGGATCTTCAGGGATCTGAAGGTCTGGAGGAAGTGGAGGTGGTCTTCAGTGTGTGAGAGCTGCTTCACCTCTGAGCTTCTATTGGTCAGATCTTCTATTTCCTGCTCCAGCTCTTTGATGAGGTCTTCAGCTTGTTTCTCTGTGGATTTCAGTTTCTCCTTAACCATTAGGTTGAGGTCATCCTGACACTTTTCAATGCAGCGCATCAGAGCAGTGAGGACTTGCACACCATGGGCTATCTCTCTGTCTGCATCTGCTTTGCTGCGTTTAACTGTGTCTTTAATCTCCTGAATATGTTTTAGTCTCTCCTGGATCAGCTGCTTAACTTCAGCCTCTATCTTCCCCAGCTGGGCCGTCTTCTCTTCATATTCCTCCTTCAGAGGTATAACAGGATGTGACTTGTGGTCCGTCACTGTGCACAACAGACACACACACACCTGTTCAGTCTGGCAGAAGAGCTCCAGAAGTCGGTCGTGCTTCTTACACATCCTGTCGTCCAGACGGTCCAGAGGCTCGACCAGCCGATGTTTCTTCAGGCCTGCGACTCTATGGTGTGGCTCCAGGTGGGTTTGGCAGTAAGAGGTAAGACACACTAGGCAGGACTTCACAGCCTTCAGCTGGGTCCCAGTACAGACGTCACAGGGAACTTCTGCTCGTTCAACACAAGGCTGCTCTTTGACTCGTACGGACGTTCCAAACCGATCAACCATCTCTGAAAAGAGGATATTGACCCGTAAATCAGGTCTTGTGTTGAAAAGCTCGTTGCAAACGGGACATTTGTACTTGACTTGTTCATCCCAGAACTTAGTAATACAGGTTCTGCAGAAGTTGTGTCCACATGGTGTGGTAACTGGGCTGCTGAACACATCCAGACAGATGGAACATGAAAAGTTCTCTTCAGACCAGGAAGTAGCAGAGGCCATTCCTAGACACAGACGACAAGGTTTATGTATTGAGCAATACCATTATTTTGTTTAATTCCATAACGGCAAAAGTGGTTTTAACTTCCCTCAAAGTTGTTCTTCTTTACTCACCTTGATGTAGTTTCTGTCCGTCAGCGTGTTTCAAAATGCGTTTTATTTTTCTCCTGAACGAGAGAACTGCTTCCACGTCGGTTGCCTTCGGGTTGATCTGAACCTTCAGTTTCGTTTCGTCAACATGACGTCGTCTCCCCTCCTCCCCTTGCCCCTGGCCCCTCCCCTAGCCCTTGGCTCCTCCCCTAACCCATGGCTCCTCCCCTAACCCATGGCTCCTCCCCTAACCCCTGGCTCCGCCCCCATGACACATGGCTGCAAAGCATTCATGCGCTGTGTTGGCCTCTTCAAATGCGTTGGTGTGATCTTTCTGAAGTTAAAAGAGAGCCGGTGCAAGACATGAGACATTTTGGTGATTTAGTGGTGACTTGCCAGTTCTCTCCATACATACACCAACAGCAGAGACAGGAGCGTCGCTAGCAATTGAAAACATTCGGGGCTGTAGCCCAGAAGTTAGAGAGCTTTTAAAACGGGTGTTTGGGAGGGTTTCTCCGAGAATATTTGAAAATCGGGCTGATGAACATTCAATTGTAACGTAGTTTGAGAAGTAAAAGAAAGACCAATCGTCATGTCGGACTGACCTCACGATCATTGTCAATGTCAACCATAAAACTTTGTTTTCCCCAAAAACCCTGTCGTCTGTCGTTATGGTGGGTTGTCCAAAGGCTGCTGATTTTATGCGTGTTGGACACCGCAACAGTGGGTCACTGTTATAACCTGCATGAGAGTTCAATGTTGTCATTAGCTGTTACGTCTTTCTGACCAATCGCAGTTCAAGGCCGACCTGGGCTGTACCACTTCGGGAGGGGCGCTCAGTTGTCCCCTATAGACAAAATCGAATTGGTTGCGCCGGCCCACAGGGAATTCTCCCAACTCTCCCGATTACCGCTCGCGTGCGTGTGTGCGTGCGTGCTTGTGCGCTGCGTGCGTGCTCGCGGGCGTGTGTGTTATTCGATTGCCTGGTAAACGTGTAGGCCTACGGTAATATTCATACTGGTTTAAATAATACATTTGATAGTATTTCCCATCGTTGCTGAACAAGAGTTTTGTTTGAAATTAGGTGATAGAAGTTTAACGGTACCACTGTCATGCATCTACCCGATGTCAAGTGGACCGGGTTGAATTCACTGCGGGTCTCTCTTCTTATATCCATCTTGCCAAAGATATTTTATTACTGTCCTTCTAACACTCTGATCTCACTAAAAGGCTAGCAGCACGAAACAGCATTATGGACAACATGCGCTATGCATAGGGAAGAAAGAATACCAACGCTGAATTTGCAACATTCTGCAACAAATGATTCTAAATCTGCCCATATATGGACATGTCAAGAGTTTTGCGGTTTCCACTCGCTACAATGTTGCATCTGTGGCCGCTGGTAATACGACCACAAAGAAGTAAACTCTACGGGGCTATCTTCATCATTATGGTTTTGTTTTTTTGACGGCACAGTGATCCGGGGCTATTCCCAAAAGATCCGGGGCTATAGCCTCGAATGCCCAGGTCTAACGACGCGCCTGAGCAGAGACGAGTGGAATATTTATAATAATCCGTTGTGTCTATATGGCGCCCCCTGCTGTCTGAGTGGCATGACAGCATATTAAAGACTGCGCAGAGATGCTTTCCAGAAAAGCCTTTCCCAGTTTCATTGTAATCTTCTTATACAAGCCATTGAGTTTTTGTTCATGTTCATGTTCTACTTTTCTATATAAAGTGAAATCAGCAATGAAGAAAGTATTGACAAGTTCGAGTTCTTAAACCAGCTATGACCAGCATCAGGGATGTGTTTGTGTAGAAAGGTCTGATGGTGAAGCTCTTATGAAAGGCGTGCAGCTCTCAGCTGCTGTGGACTGTCTGGGCCTGATGAAGGCGTTGAACGCTGCCCGCCCGGTGGTTCTCTGTTCAGAATCCTTCAAGCTGCGGCTCTCTGCCCACATGTCTTCAGGATAATCCGTGGATTGAGACACAGCATAAAGTGCATAAATATATGTCAAATGAGAGACACAGCATAAAAGAGTGTATACTAGTTCAAATCCTAGACATCAATTAATTTTTTCTTATATACATAAATATAATGTAGGACCTATTCAAATCGCTATAAAATAGGCCTACCTCGTATACATTTTGCTTAGTGAGTCAAAATACCGGCAGTTGACGTCCGTCCGTCAGAACGGTTGCTGCCACCTGGCGGACATTCGGGGACATTCGGACTGCACTTTTAAAAAAGATTTTTCAGTTGAATCAGAATCAGCATCATTAGGGTTCCTACGAAATCCGTAGGAACCCTATTGTTTTTATTAGTATTATTATTATTAGGGGTCCTAAGGATGATGTAGCGACCCTATTGTAATCGTTAGTATTATTAGGGGTCCTTGAATGACATAGAGACCCTATTGTAATCGTTAGTATTATTATTAGTAGTATATTAGTATTATTATTAGTAGTGTTATTATTAGTATATTAGTATTATTAGTATTATTATTAGTATATTATTATTATTATTATTATTATTATTATTATTATTATTATTATTATCATTATTATTAGTATTATTATTAGTAGTAGTAGTAGTATATTAGTATTATTATCAGTAGTATATTATTAGTAGTCGTAGTAATAGTATATTAGTATTATTAGTAGTAGTAGTATTAGTATTATATTAGTAGTATCCGGATAAGCGGATGAAAATGAGATGAGATGAGTATTACTATTATTAGTATTAGTATTATTATTATTATTATTATATTAGCATTATTGGTAGTAGTATATCAGTATTATTAGTAGTATATTAGAATTATTATTAGTAGTAGTATTGTAATTAGTAATAGTATATTAGTATTATTAGTAGTAGTATATTTGTATTATTATTAGTAGTATTATTAGTAGTATATTTGTATTATTATTATTATTATTATTATTATTATTAGTAGTAGTAGTAGTAGTAGTAGTAGTAGTATATTATTATTATTATTATTAGTAGTAGTAGTAGTAGTAGTAGTAGTAGTATATTATTATTATTATTATTATTATTAGTAGTAGTAGTAGTATTATTAGTAGTAGTATTCTTATTAGTATTACTATTAGTAGTATATTAGTATTATTATTATTAGTAGTAGTATTATTAGTAGTAGTAGTATTATTAATTTTCTGACCTTTTGGCTCCAAAAGTTGTAAAAATTGGAAGGCTTGTAGAGCTGTTAAAATTACAAAGGCGATCAAAAGATGGACCAGAGTTGTTATTCTGGCCCATCTTTTGATTACTGTTGGTCATGCTGTCATACTGTCAATCATATTGTCATACTGTTTGTCATACTGTCAATCATACTGTCATACTGTCAATCATACTGTCATACTTTCAATCATACTGTCATACTGTCAATCATACTGTCATACTGTCAATCATACTGTCATACTGTTGGTCATACTGTCAATCATACTGTCATACTGTCAATCATACTGTCATACTGTCAATCATACTGTCATACTTTCAATCATACTGTCATACTGTCAATCATACTGTCATACTGTCAATCATACTGTCATACTGTTGGTCATACTGTCAATCATACTGTCATACTGTTGGTCATACTGTCATACTGTCAATCATACTGTCATACTGTTGGTCATACTGTCAATCATACTGTCATACTGTTGGTCATACTGTCATACTGTCAATCATACTGTCATACTGTTGGTCATACTGTCATACTGTTGGTCATACTGTCATACTGTCAATCATGCTGTCATACTGTCATTCATACTGTCAATCATACTGTCATACTGTCAATCATACTGTCAATCATACTGTCATACTGTCAATCATACTGTCATACTGTTGGTCATACTGTCATACTGTTGGTCATACTGTCATACTGTCAATCATACTGTCATACTGTCAATCATACTGTCAATCATACTGTCATACTGTCAATCATACTGTCATACTGTCAATCATACTGTCATACTGTCAATCATACTGTCATACTGTCAGACTGTCAGACTTGTCAACAAGTCAGTGCCATCAGAATGACAAGTCCTTGTGTCATTGTGTACCGATAAGACAGTCAAATTGCTTAATCCTGTTGTCAATATAACAGTGTGCCCTTGAGGGAGGTTCTGATGTAAACTATGGCCAAAATTTTGAAGACAATTATTGTGAATTGTAAGTTACACCTTAGTGTATGTGGGAGATTGATTGCAAGAGCCTGGACAAGATTCACATTTACGCTTTTGCTGTTTGCACTGTAATTTTTTGACAGACCATGTCATTGTGATACAGAAAGCAAAAGACAGCACTGCATGTAACAAAGAGAAAAACAAAATTAGAAATGTGAACATAGGACAATCTCCTTCGGCTAAACTGTACATGCATTGCTGTAGGAATTACAGTGCAGTCTTCCTACACCTCCTGACGTTCCTGTCGGTTGGGCAACAAATTCTCATCATCATCAATATCTTCATGAGGTGCACCTTTGAGCTAATTCAATAAACTGGTTGATCCTTGGTTGATCTAATGCTATAGAAAAAAAAGTCAAGATTCACCTGCGAGCAATTTATCAATTCATGACAGATTTAGAAAAAATAGTCGAATAGAAATGTATAGAAATATGTTTGACATATTATGACTTTATTTATTATGACTATTATCAAAAACATGAGAAACTGCTTTTTGTGACACAATGATGTGAAGATTGAGCAGGTAGTTGAGAGAATTTCAATTCTTATCTGAGAAATGTACCAAAGCGACTGAGAAAAACTGTAAATTAGGTTTGAGTACCTTTCAAAATAAATCACAGTTGTTTATTTATTAGCCAGGTGTGGTCATTAGCCCTCATGCTAACGACTTCCCCACATCCCTTTGAGATTCATTATCAGATAAAAGATGAGTCCTGTGCTCACTCTACATAATTCAATATTAACCAGACTCATCATGGACATGGCTAAGTGGAGTCACCAGATGGCCACGGTAATAACATTAACCCTAACTATCTCATATGCATGCAAACAATAGCATATGTAGCTAGTTAGCCCACTGTAAACCAGTCGTATGCAACCACACTGCGGAACATTCTGGTTCACTTCTGAATAAAAAAACAGCAGTCTGTAACATTCTGGTTCACTTCTGAATACACAATAATTCAAGATGCGTAACAGTGTGGTTGGTGTCTTTAGTCTCTGGCCCAACAGCGGTCAGGCTGATGAATGGGTTCTGAACCCAGCCGGTATCCATCCCATCCCTTCATCGGTACAGCTCTGCAGTGTTGTTCCTGTTGTTGGAAAGGGGGTCAAACAGCTGGGTTTGTCCTTTGGGTTCGTGGTTGTGATGAACCTGTCGCCCGTCGCTGGCTCTCTTCACGGCCACCCAGCTGACCACAGAGTGCCCGTCCCGGGACGTGGGCCGGCGTGCCCTCGCCGTGCTAAACACCTCCAGCGCCCTGCGCCTGAAGCTCCGCCCAAGGATGACAAACAGGAAGGGGTTGATGGCGCTGTTGCTGTACGCCAGGTAGGTGGACAGCTGCAGCCCGATGTCCAGCACCTCCCCCCAGAGGCACCCTGGGGTGACCCCAAAGTAGTCCAGCGTGTCCAGGAAGCGTACCGCCTGGTGGGGCGTCCAGCACACCAGGAACACGGCCAGGATGGCCAGCACCAGCTTGGTGGACCTGGTCTCGGCCCGCGCCCCGGGGAGACGGCGCGCCCGGCTCTCCCGGAGCGCCCTCACGATGTGCCAGCTGCAGTAGCTTACCGCCATCAACGGCAGCGCGAAGCCCAGCACGTTGAGGGTGACGTTGTACTGCACGCCCCAGGCCGGGTGGGGGTAGTCCAGGATGCAGGCCTCCACCCCCGCATCCTCCACGAAGCGCACGCTGCGGAACAGCAGGACGGGGCAGGCTCC
>OLKM01003948.1:16490-27433 GCA_900291075.1 Melanogrammus aeglefinus | reverse complement strand
CTGGTCGAGCAACAAGAGAAGCACGCATGTTCACAAGAGGCTACTGACCGCCACTTGTACGCATGTTTCAGCATAGGACTCCAGTTGTCTCTCTCCCAACAAAATCAAGAAACCTTTTTTTTTTTTTTTTGGTTGTCACGTTGAGCTCAATTATCCTGTAAGGTTGTTTTTTTTTTTTTTTTTCGTATTGCATAAACCACGATGTGGCTTTTGTTTTTATGTGTTGAAAGCAAAATAGCACAAGATAGGACTCAAGATGGCGGTCAGAAAATGGTAATCCGTTCCACTTGGCTGACCTGTGCGAAGCGAAACCGTGCTCGTCCTTGTTTGAGTAGGAGCTACGATGCTAGCCTCACGAGTTGGCTTAAGCTATTTAGGCTCTTTAGCCTTCTAAATGTGTAAGCAGGACGTTGATACGGAGGATGAGAGGTGATAGATGTGATCAGAATACTAGTTTTCTGTATTCATATGTGCCTGTCAGCCACACAGTGAGGGAAATGACGTGCACGTAGTATTTGTATCGACCTACAGAAGGCCTTAGTACATTTCTCTACAATCCTACTGTTACGGCAACACATGTGAATACCTTCATTCAGTTATCAGTTACAAGAGAGGTTGGCCATCCTCATCATTCATCAGGTACATGCCTGGTAACTCTTCATAGAAGGGTTCATTAATTAACCATGAATCAACATTAGTTGATGCAGTTATGTGCATTAAAGCTGGGGTATGTAATCCTGGAAAACTAGCAAGAGAGCGAGCAAGATTTGAAAAAAGCACCTCCTCCTGCCTCCTCTAAGTTCCTCCCCCCTGCTCCCCCTCCCGTCAGTGAGTCCGTCCAAGCCACGCCCCCACACACAGGGACCTGGAGGCTGTGGCGCGCTCCCGAGGAGGGGCGGGTGCAGAACGAGACATGAGGCATCTGATTGGTTCCTAGTCTCGAGCAAACTTCGACCCTCCGTGCCTACGGTCTGAAGGATACAGATTGGGCGGAGTTTTCTCAGTCTTGCGGCTGTCACAGAGCTCTGTTATTTTCCGTTCCTTTTCCTGCTGACATAGCGTACCGATTCCTCTGAAATTAGACCATTTCCCCCAGTATAAGACAAAGTGCTTCTGAACAGGACTACATACCCCAGCTTTAACTAACCGTAAATGTAAACAGTTTGCTGATGTGTCTAGTAATCTTTTACTAATGGTATTCATGTTAACTAGGGTATTTATGTATGCATTATTTAATGCATACAACTGCTGCTCTCCCCTTATCTCATACCTATCAATGAAAATGAAAAGGGAAAGAAATGGGAAAACATCCTTGAAAAACACAAATCAATACTGAGATTGTCAACTAACTAAATAACTAACTACCTACAAGCACTGAACCGCAATACAAAAACCCATCCCCTGTGCTAAGCTATACAGTCAAGCTAATTACTGCATTAGACCATGTTAATTCATGGTTAATTAATGGACCCTTATCGCCAAGTGTCACCAGTGACCTTGGTAATACAAGGTAACCTTAGTCGCTAGGTGTGTGTAACTATATTATTGAATACGTACGACGTATAGTATTCCACTGGCTCGTACAAAGGGTCCCCTCCCGTCTCCAAATAAGGCTTTTTTTCCTCCAGTGTCTTATTATTTAATCTTTATATAACTTGTCTTACTCTCAGCACAACCAGTTTTTAATTATTTTTTAAATTTTTATTTTTTTACATCTTTATTTGCCTTGTGACGGTGTCTGTGCGTGTGTGTGTGTGTGTGTGTGTGCTCGTGCACGTGCGTGTGCGTGTGCGTGTGTGTGTTATCCGTCTACAGTTTGTCTCACTCAACATTACGTAACGTTCAAGGCTGACGCCATTTGTGTTTGAGATGAACGCTTAAAGGATTCAGGTCCCAGAGTCATTTTGTTTCACAAACGTGGCATGAAAAGTTCCATTTTTTGCGTCGTTTTTTTTTTTACAATTTCAGTTAAGTGTGGTCATTTAATGTAAATAATATTTGTATTCAGTTGCTGCTTCACATTCTTTCACCTATGGCTTTTCACACAGGGCGTTGTTTTAGGTCCAAAGCATGGTGACGCAGAGGTCCTTCGTTCTCTCTTGGGCATTAGGACAAGGAGGAGCTCTCCATGCGCCGAACATGACAGATTACACAGTCGGTGGAGATGACTGCTAGAGGCTAAGTACTGTAACACTTAAGAGTAGCACAACAACAGCAACAGCCCTTGCTGTGTTTGGAAGCACCAGAGCAATGGTTGCACTGAGCCTTGGGAGCCTTTATGAGTCTCTCAAAGGAACTAACCTTATTCTTTCATGTATTCCATTTTCTGTGACTCGACCTCTAGAACGGCTTGTTTGAGCGTGAGATTGAAGATGATTGGTTACTTTGTAAAAGGCCAGTTTGAATTGGGCAAAACAAGACCAACACCCAAAATACAGGCCGAAACCATCTTAACGTTAATCACAACAAGCCTTTTTTTAATGAAGGGTGATAAAATGTTAGATAACTATCTTGGACTAATCTTAATAACCGGTGATTAAGTCAGCAATGTTATTTGTATTCTTAATGAGCACATGTTCTTTAGATCACTTTAAGAGTTTTTGCTGTGGTCAGTTTAAGTCAGCTGAGTAACTGTTAAAAAATATATATGTGTGCTCTAACTGATCTGAGCTTCAGATAAAAAGTTGTAATGTAGTGTTTGTTGAGGAAGGTTATCTACGTATGTTGGTTAAAAATTGTACTTTTCCACTAAAATCATACGAGCTCTGCTTCCTGTTTCAACTGTTACCTTTAGATTGCATCAAATTCAACTCAAAAAAATGTGGCCTTCCATGTACACTCTCCCATTGACATCAATTAAGCTAATCATATTGTATTTCATCAGTTAAACGTCAAAATACACATTTGTCAATCCTAAAGTGTACATGGCCTGTCCTTCCATGGAGAACTGTATACAAAGTACAGGCCTTTACAGGTCTTTATCACAGAGGAGGTTCTACTGTATCACAGAGGTCTTTATCACAGAGGAGGTTCTACTGTATCACAGAGGTCTTTATCACAGAGGAGGTTCTACTGTATCACAGAGGTCTTTATCACAGAGGAGGTTCTACTGTATCACAGAGGTCTTTATCACAGAGGAGGTTCTACTGTATCACAGAGGTCTTTATCACAGAGGTGTGACACTAGAGGTTCTACTGTATCACAGAGGTCTTTATCACAGAGGTGTGACACTAGAGGTTCTACTGTATCACAGAGGTCTTTATCACAGAGGAGGTTCTACTGTATCACAGAGGTCTTTATCACAGAAGTGTGACACTAGAGGTTCTACTGTATCACTGAGGTCTTTATCACAGAGGGGTGACACTAGAGGTTCTACTGTGTCACAGAGGTCTTTATCACAGAGGAGGTTCTACTGTATCACAGAGGTCTTTATCACAGAGGAGGTTCTACTGTATCACAGAGGTCTTTATCACAGAGGAGGTTCTACTGTATCACAGAGGTCTTTATCACAGAGGGGTGACACTAGAGGTTCTACTGTGTCACAGAGGTCTTTATCACTGAAGTGTGACACTAGAGGTTCTACTGTATCACAGAGGTCTTTATCACAGAAGTGTGACAGAGGTTATACTGTATCACAGAGGTCTTTATCACAGAAGTGTGACACCAGAGGTTCTACTGTGTCACAGAGGTCTTTATCACTGAAGTGTGACACTAGAGGTTCTACTGTGTCACAGAGGTCTTTATCACAGAGGTGTGACACCAGAGGTTCTACTGTATCACAGAGGTCTTTATCACTGAAGTGTGACACCAGAGGTTCTACTGTATCACAGAGGTCTTTATCACTGAAGTGTGACACCAGAGGTTCTACTGTATCACAGAGGTCTTTATCACAGAGGTGTGACACTAGAGGTTCTACTGTATCACAGAGGTCTTTATCACTGAAGTGTGACACCAGAGGTTCTACTGTGTCACAGAGGTCTTTATCAAGAAGTGTGACACTCGAGGTTCTACTGTGTCACAGAGGTCTTTATCACAGAAGGGTGACACCAGGGGTGTGTCTCATCACGTTAATTATGGCACAGTCCCATACCCATAATTAACTTAACAAGCTACACATGTGTTCCCTACTCTTAACACCCCTGCAATGAAGGCATACCGACATGATTTTGTACAAGATTATTAGTAACTTGAGATTCAGGGAAATACAAAACATAACATATTTTCTGTGATCCACGTTAATCTGAGAATGGGGAATAAAAGGTTTCACCAACTATAAGATATAGAAGTAAGGATGCATTTTGTTACCTTATTCTGCATTGCATAAAGCCATTCCCGGGTGAAATTGTGTAACTACTAAGTCATTGCAACAGCAGGAGACGTGTGTACTCATTTATATTCTAAGGTTTTATTCTAAAATGACGTCATTCTGTCCATTAATTAGTTGTGCGCAGTATCTCAAATGATTGATTGTGTGTTATAAAGGCAGTCTTATTGATAAGGGTTCAGGATTCCTTTAAACTATACGCAGCAACCAACACAAGATAGACTTCTTGGACGGTCGCACAGGTTAACAGTAGCACTCACCCATAACTAAAAAGACTTAGTGATTAAGCAATATAGAGGTGGGGTGTCTCTCCCCACAGTTTTTTTTTATATTTTAAGGAGATTTTCATTCAAAATAGGAAACAAAAAACGTAAAGGTACCTAGACTTCAATTGGCTGAACTCTGTCTCACAAAAATGTCTCCGTTTACCGCGGTTACTGATTACAGGTCCCATTTGGGGTTTCATTTGAGATCATTACTTGTTTAAACAATGTTTGCGTCATCGACACTGTCAGATTTCTTCACCATACACAGACATAATATCGGTTGTGGTGTACATGGAAGCTACTCATCTCTAGTTAACATGCAGGATCCATTCTGCCAGCCAGCGGCAGATCGGATTAGTTTTTACGTGCATATTTTTATTTCTTTGCCGTGATTGCTATGCAAGGCAACACTTGCGGAGGACCGGTTGTCTCCAGAAGCAAAGGTGTGTGGAGTCATTCGCAGTGGTAGTGCAGGGTTCAGGCCCTGTTGGTCCATGTTATTTATCTTTTTCTTTGTGTGCAAAACATAGATCCTTGATAATACATGATCATCGTTATATGTACAACTGTGAAAGTGATACTAGAGAAATTTAAGGAATGAATAATTGATGGAATTATGTGAATTTAGCAAGATACTACGTAGACCGTTACGCGTGAACGGGCACGAGTGCAGGTAGTGCTTGGTGAGACGCGGAATGACGTCATTCTGGTTGCCTCATCTGTCGTCATGGTTACAAGCTGCCTTGTATAGGGTTGGTTCACCCAAGAGACACATGTTGTTAATCTCTTCCTTATTTCAACCTCATCAGTCAGGACATTCTTTAATCCCCTATATGTCCCAACGTGGTCTGTGTGTGTGTGTGTGTGTGTGTGTGTATGTGTGTGCGTGTGTGTCTGCCTCTGTGTGTGTGTGCGTGTATGGACGTGCGTGTGTGCGCGTGGAGACTTCAGGAGTATCTTTTCTTTGGACCTTTCAGTGGGCTTAATGGGTGGAAGTAGTTACTGTGCTTACACTCGGTCCGGAGGCATGTGTTTGATCTTCTTTGCCAATGCGGTGAGAGGGTGACGAATCGCAATGTTCTTTTTGCACCCGGAGCTTCCACGTTGTATGCGCTGACTTAACAACGCCAGGTCGACCGATGTCTTTGGTGAGGTAGTGCCAGGTCTGAGGCAGAGAGATGTTTTCATCTTGGCAGCGAAAAACTCCCATCATGTCCTACTTCTGAGCGTAGGCCCCCGGAGAAACTGAGAGCTGGAGAGCATGGGCGGGGCCGCAATGGCAGTGGGGCTGCATTTACACGGAACAGCAATAACTGGGACCTGTACTTTACTACCTGTGGGGTCAGTGGGAGTGTGACAGTCCCATTCTTTTTCCGGCCAAGAGGGAGTACATTCTGTGTATTTTTCTTCTGCTGTGTGTCCGTGTAAATCCAGCCTTAAGTACGAGCACGTAAACAACAAAAAAAGAGTATTTTGGCAATGTGGCATTTGTGTGTGTGTCGGACTGTATAAAACACTGTTACAGACAGTCCATTTAAACGGATTCAGTTCGCATATTTGAGGTTACACAAATGATAGACTTAAGAACCCGTAACAAGTGTAATCTATTGTAAATACGTGTATTCAAAATGTCCATGTTGAAAAAAGAACCATCCTTCTTCTGGAGTTGTGGGTTAAGGCTGTTCAGGGAGCTCCATCCACCGTGACGGGTGGTTGCTATGGGCAACCGCCGAGTAAAACAGTTGTGGTGTATTTGGTTGTATTTAAAAGAACAGACAAAGATGAAGACAAAAACCGAACTAATGATATTTTCAGTAGGTTGCATTGTGTGATACAAGTCTGAAGTGAGAAAAAATGTTCTAATGGAAGAAGTCGATTTTATTGTAAAAAAAAAAAACAATGAACAGTAAAAAAATAACATGACACTTTTTGTATATATGGATTTTGTAAATTTTTATTTGAATTGTGATAGCAACACACAAGTACCAAATGCATTTAATAAAGTACCTGTGGTATTTTCTAGCCTACGTTTTTTTTTTTCCCGGCTTGGATTTGTCTTTTAATCGAGTCGTTGGTAAATAGGAGAATCCTTTCCATTCTTTCCCTTTTCAGTTTGGTTGTGTGCATGATTTCATTTTCGGTCTTTCTGTAGACCTGCACACCTTGTGCTCATTTAGTTTCCAGTTCTGGAACTCTTCTGTAGATAATGTCTGGCGTCGGAGACACGATATCAAAGAGATCATTATGTTATGTTTATCGGACAGGACAAGCACATATATTAATTGAGCAAGATTCTAGCTACAAGGCTAATTTACATCCTGGAGATCAGACACTGTTCGGTTAAACGTTTATGGGATATCCAGAAATCTAAAGGTTGTTTTAATTAAATACAAACCATTCAATTGAATGCACTGCAACATATATAGGCTAGCCTCTGTAAATTAATACAAGTAATTATTCTCTACAAGGGCGCAGAATACATTGCATGTATTTGTCATCCCTAAGAGGTTTTTACCACTTGAGTTCATTGTATGGAACAAAGTATGGAGTATGAACAAAACTCAAAATACATTAATTAATAGTGAATATGTTAGCGATATGCCTGTTCATGTATATCTTCATGTATATTTTTCTTTATAGATAAATTATTTATATTACTACTGATCTAAATTCACCTGTTAAGTTGCCTTAAAAAGGTAAAGTACACAGAGTTAATGAAGCCACTTGAATATGTAACCGTTTGGAATCCTTCAACTCTCCGCTCTCCATAGACAGAGACCACGTGGGCAACGTCCTAGTAAAATCTATTTATTCAGGATGACTTCACAGTCCTGGATGCAGTTAGTTTGCAATTGGACCCGCGATTTTGAAAGTGCAAATAGTGTTATAGTACATCATTGGACAATACATTTCAT
Organism: Melanogrammus aeglefinus; assembly: GCA_900291075.1. Classification (NCBI taxonomy): domain Eukaryota; kingdom Metazoa; phylum Chordata; class Actinopteri; order Gadiformes; family Gadidae; genus Melanogrammus; species Melanogrammus aeglefinus. Next base: position 19,928 of record OLKM01003948.1, on the reverse strand, counting down.
GAAAAATCGCAAAAAATATATATAATTGATGCGTTCGACAGGCTTTTTTTTAAATCACACATGTATAACATTTAAATATTTTGTAATTTACAAAAAAATAAATTCACATAAAAAAAGGCATAAAACGATTTTTACCCTAAATAAACATTGGCAGTTCAATTTGAAAGTAGGCAAAAACGGTAGAATCAGAATAGTTCAATAAAAGGAATAGAAATATACAGCACATACAACAACTATACACCATGGATACAATTGGAGTGGCAAAACAAACTTGGCGCGAACATGACCAATTTGTTCAATACATTCTGTACATGGCAGCACACACCAGTTCAACACAGGTCCACCTAAAGCCCATCAACAACATGGACACATTACACCGCACAGACAACCATCACACTTCGGAACTGCTGATGCATACAGCCAAAATATTTACAGCCATTTCCTTACCCTGGTTACTCTTCATTCGGCGTTGCACATTCTTCCGACAGAAGTCAAAGACATCTGCCTTCAATGCTCCCAAGGGGACGGACGAGCTGCTCACTGCCGAATCCCTCATATAGCTAACCCGTCCAGCCCTCCACGGGCGAGGGTAGTCGAGTGTGGCGTCGAGCTGCTGTACGTCAGGCAGCAGGGGCCACTTGCGCTCCACTCGTGACCTTCTGGCCTTGTTTGAGATGATCAGTACTTAAGTTGATAAAACGAAACGCCTAAAACCAAAAGAGGCTTCAAACCCCCTGGAAGTACAACTATATACACATATATGGTTGGATTACTTGAGTCTTGAAAATATGGATAAATTTTGTGGGAATAATAATAATTTTAAGTGAAAGTGATCGGCAGCAAGTAATATTTTGAAGATCTAAAGGGTTACATGTTTAGAAAGGATGAGGTTTTGTTCCCCCCCACATATATTTTAAATACTGTACAATGATCAACTGTTGTGCCTAGGAAGCTAATCTAGCATAAGGCTAAGCTGCATTTTAGCTAAGGCTAAGCTACATCTAGCTAAGGCTAAGCTCAGTCTTAAGCTTAGCTATGCTCAAGAAAAAAAAAGATACGTATTTCTTTCGAGCTACCTGATTGGTCGAAAAAAAACCTATTTCTTTCGAGCTACCTGATCGGTCAAAATCGTCCTATAAAAGGACGATGCACCCCACCTAGTATTTATGTTATTTGATAACACTGGTCTACGTTAGGGACATTTAAAAACGTATGTGTGTGTTCCTCTCTTTTGAATGGAAGTGTGATGCTGTTCTTCTCTCGTAAGTGTGATGCTGTTCTTCTCTCGTCAGTGTGATGCTGTTCTTCTCTTTTTAATGTGAGTGTGATGCTGTTCTTCTCTCGTCAGTGTGAGTGTGACGCTGTTCTTCTCTCGTCAGTGTGACGCTGTTCTTCTCTCGTCAGTGTGAGTGTGACGCTGTTCTTCTCTTGTCAGTGTGAGTGTGTTGCTGTTCTTCTCTTGTCAGTGTGAGTGTGACGCTGTTCTTCTCTTGTCAGTGTGAGTGTGACGCTGTCCGTACTCTCTTGTAAGTGATGGTGTGATAGTATTCTTCTCCTCTTTGAAGTGTAGGAGATAATGTTCTTCTCCTCTGTGACTGCTGGTGCTGGTTCACGGGCGCCTCAATGGGTTCTGAGGGCAGCAGCGTCTGCTGACCCTGATCCTCATCCTCTTTGTGTTTGGAAGGGAAAGCGCTCCAGCAGGGCCGGAGACGTTGCGGGATCCGTGGTGGCGGTCTATGAGTGCCTGCACCGCCTGCTGCCTGGTGGCCGGAGGGCGACACTGCGTCAAGTAGAGCTGTATAGTGGATACCAGGATCATCAGAACAATAAAGAAATGCTTGATTAATTACAACATGTAAGGAGTTAATAATCACAGTCCTTGTGAGAAGTAGATGACAGGATGAACAATAAATACAGCAGAGCGTGGTCAAAGCAGCCATCCTGACCACTTTACGGTTTGGTCAAAAGAAACCACAGAATGAAAGCTGCCCATAATGACATTTAAATACATTATGGAGGGCAGCTCTCCAGTGAGTGCACTCTTATTTATATTACATTGCTTGTATTCAAAGGCACACTTACTTTACTGCTTAATCTCACAGCGGTTCAGCGTTGGGGTCGTATGGATGGGAGCCCAAGTCAGGTACGGAACTTGACCGGAAAGCACGTAAATGGGCAGCGAACGGCAGTCGAAACGCTGCATAAAGCCACCGGAAAACCCTACGGGGAGAGAAACAATGCAACGTCGTAAGTACGGACAAATTAGTAGATAAGGGAATGGAAGTGAGTGAAGGTGCTGCAGGGAGAATTAGCGATACATGTAATACAAATAAGCAATGTTTGAGTTGACTTAAATCTATTGAAATGCTCCGGGAGAATATCTGGGGGGCTTTTTTTCTGGTTTTATATTTTTAAATCTTCTGCTCTCAGTGTTGAACATGCTACGGTGTAAAGTGTAAGGGCGACGAAGCTAGCTAGCGGGGAGTGAGGGTAAGAGGTTTAGAGAGGACAGGCCTTCAGCGCTGAGGGGGGACCCAGAACCTTACCCGTCGCCCCTGGGTTACTGAGTGAGGAAGCATGGGGGTATAACTGATAGAGCTGGGGGTATGTGTGTAAAACTGCTGCGTTCGGGGACTTAACTCAGCCTTCCACGATCAAGCCTTCCGCAAATTCGCGTGAACATGGGCAATGATGGGCTGTGGGAGGGGAGACGGAGAGGGGAGTGGTTAACAACGGGGAATAAAATGCATTATATTATCATAGTTGAAATAAACAAACAAAATGGCCTCGACAGGTGACGAGGCTGCCGAGGGCGGGGGGGCGGCGGCTCCTTACCACTGGGCGTCGATGGCCACTTGGGCGAAGCCCGCTGGCGTGTCCAGATCAGGGGGTGTCTTCGTCGGAACAGGCTCCCGCACGCCGCGGGGGATGCCAGCAGGTGGCCGCCGCGCAGCGGAACACTCTCCTGGGGCCGTGGATTCACGCTGAACACTCAGGAGGGCTTGATGCCTGCCGCGGACGGGGGAGGGAGGGGGAGGGAGGGACGGGGGAGGGAACGGGACGGGGGGGGCAGACCAGAGCAGAGGAGCAGAGTCAGGAGCCGCGGACGCTGACCATGTGTTGATGGTGCGGCCGTCTAGCAACAGGGTTGGAGTGTGTGTGTGTGTGTGTGTGTGTGTGTGTGTGTGTGTGTGTGTGTGTGTGTGTGTGCGTGTGTGTGTGTGTGTGTGTGTGTTTTGGTGTGAGTGTGTTTTGGTGCGTGGGTTTTTGTCTGTGTGTGTTTTGGTGTGTGTGTGTTTTGGTGTGTGTTGTGTGTGTGTGTGTGTGTGTTGTGTGTTTTGTGTGTGTGTGTTGTGTGTGATGTGTGTGTGGTGTGTTGTGTGTGTGTCCTCCTCACAAGGTGCTTTAGAGGCAATTCTGGTGCTTCTCTATAGTCTA
>OLKM01003948.1:7500-15146 GCA_900291075.1 Melanogrammus aeglefinus | reverse complement strand
CATGGCCGTTGTGTTTTCCTCCAGTTTAATAGATGGTTGTTTGTTTGGGGTCGTTTGATGTTTACTTCTGTTGTGCAACAGACGGTGACTCACTAAACGCCATCATCACACACACACACACACACACACACACACACACACACACACACACACGCACACACACGACACACACACACAACACATACACAACACACATCACACAGTTCAATATAACATGTCACACATGTAACAACTAAAGAAAATAATAAACTTTTGTGCTTTGCTGCTCGTATCACCGATTTAAAACAAAATATTAATTAACAGCGCCGAGAGATAAATGAAATCCAAGCGAGCGTTCCGTGGCCCTCCCCACGGGGACCGTGTGGCCCTTCCCACGGGGACCGTGGCCCTTCCCACGGGGACTGTGGCCCTTCCCACGGGGACCGTGGCCCTTACCATGCCATATGGCGCCGTGTCCGTCCCAGAGAGTAGCCAGGGTCTTCCTGGCTCCGTCCCAGAGGTTGTTGCAGTACGCGTCCTTCAGTTGGTTCTTCCGTCTGCGAGAAGCGAGCCACACACAGACGGTTTCACGGGGGCACAGCAACAGCTAAAGAATCGGTAATTCCTCCGTTTTCCACGTAACTCTAACTGGTTTTTCAAAAGCAACAGTCAGCGTGTTCAGCAAGAACCAAGGGAAGTTTTCCTGGCTTACATGGTTCCTGGATTCCCAGGTTTAGCTAACTGCAATGTAAGCAACGGAAAGCGCGGCTTCCGAGGGAAAAATAGTATTGGATGTTGCTATGCATGTGTTTGAACATGATAATGTGAAGTAACGTACAGGATGTATTATATATCTCAAAACAAAACGGGATGAGGAGTCCCTAAGGATCCTCAAAGCAGCGTTCGTACCTTAAATACGTGGACAAAGAGTATGGAGAGGTAGAGGAGGATGACGATGAGGAAGGGCAGGATGAAGACCACAGCCAGAGGGGTGAACACCCACAGCAGGTACTCCATGACGCTGAGGTAGTCCTCCGCCTTGCCCAGCCCAGCCCACTGCTCCAGTGAATGGAAGACACACAGCTGGGCGGAGACAGGCCACAGCCTCATGATCCACGTCTGAGACCACCGCTAAACATAGCACCCTCCAAATAGTCCAGATCCATCTGGACTATTTGGAGGGTGCTATGTTTTAACTATTCATTTGGAGTGCTATTTGATACATACAGCCAACTAGTCCAAATGGGATAATGGGATCTATTGACACTTGGATACTTTTCAGATCGTGCGCTCTCTCTCTCACACAGACACACACGCACACACACACGCACACGCACACACACACACACACACACACACACACACACACACACGTTACCAGGAAGGAGGTCACATCTTCCACTGTGGCCAGGCAGGAGGTCAAATCTTCCGCTGTGGGCCAGGCCAGGGACTGGTTCTCGCAGACCGTCTGACATACTGGTATCTTGGCCAGCAACCAGTCCGAGAGCTGACGCAGCTCCAGTCCACAGCTTAGCTCAGAGGAGGCTGACCCTAACAGGAAGGGCACCAAACAAATAAACATAACATGTTTCACAAGCATAACACACTCAGGGAACGAGTTTGGCCTGGAAATTATTCTTGTTTGTAGTTGTTCGGATGCATTAGTGATAGCTACTAAAATGATCAAGTAGTCTACATATTTTGAGTGGAATTTAATGCAATCATATCAAATGTGGTAAAGGAACATAATGTGCCATTGCAAATGCTAAACCACGACATGCAACGTATAATCCGTGTAACATTTTAAATGTATCAAGAAGGGTTAAAACTAAAATATTTTTAAGCTGTTTGCAGCACTATCTTACTGCAGCACCTTCTTGGGTCTTAGCGGGCAAACGCAACAACAATCATTAGGACGTGGCCACATTAACCAACATAGGCTTCGCTAACTGAGCATTTATTCTACTTCATTTAGGTTTATTTATTTATTTTATAAAAAAAATATATAATTACGGCGAGTGACAGGTCTTGAATATATCCAATCGATCGATCACACATTATAATGTCATTTGACAGCAACCTCCGGCTGACATTATGAAGTTCCTGGGACATTTTCAAGATCAAAATTGAATTCAACAACGATGTCCACTTTGCTTTTAAGCCGATTAGAAAGATGAGACAATCATGCATTTCCTGTATAATACATATCCACGAAACCTCCCGATTCTTACCTTTTAATTAATATTTAGTTTGAATCATCAGCTGCCAGGCAGACATGAAAGAAGTAGCGATCGACTGATCTACCCGGACCCTTTCTCCGGCGACACTCCTACCCGGAAATCATCCGGAAGTTCGGCTATTTACTTCTCCTACCATGTGTTTACGTTCGAGTCATACCTGAAACGTGCACTTTTTACATGCACATGCAGGTGTCTGGTTTTGTTTCTTATCAGCCTGTACAGTTGGACGTAGACGTCCGTTTAAGATAACTCATTTGTAGACATCTTATTTTGGATGAGTCCATCATGAATGAAGGACATTCTTAGCGCACTGTAACCTTTCCACTACTTTGTCTTGAGAACGTGATCAATATCAACATGATGATCGAAACGAGCCGGTGGAGCTTGGTTGCGGATATTTTCTTTTCCTCGAACACATCTGACAAGCAAACCACGCATTGCCTCTGTTCCAGAGCCTTTGTGCAGTGAGTATAGCATCAGGATCCACTAATTGAACAGCCTCCTTTCTGTTTATTTCTGTTGTATTTCAAGATGTAAGAAAATCATGATCTAATTCAGTCATCACAATCACTATAACCTTGAAACCTACAGGGACCGTGAATTGTATTGCTCTGACAACAGATACCTCAACTCCAACAAGGCCACATCTGAACCGCAAGGTATGTCCAATAAGAAGGAGAGGTTGACTGTGGATCATATTAAGATCAGGACCTCATGGAATTAAATACTTCCAATATCTCAATTTAGATCATGAAGACTTTGAAGAAGATGAAGGAGATGTAGTCGACGATGAGGTTGAGGAGGAGGAGGAGGAGGATGAGGAAGAGGTGGAGGATGAACTGTTGGATGAAGAGGCCAAACTGATGGCCAGCATGGGTCTACCTGTTGCCTTCGCAAGTCACTCTGTAAAAAAGAAAACCGTAAGAGACCGCCGGGGCAGCTTCCACTTTAACCGTTTTAATTACACACAATTGAACAGCACACACAACCCCACATCATTACACACAGCTGAACAGCACACACAACCCCACATCATTACACACAGCTGAACAGCACACACAACCCCACATCATTACACACAGCTGAACAGCACACACAACCCCACATCATTACACACAGCTGAACAGCACACAACCCCACATCATTACACACAGCCTGAACAGCGCACACAACCCCACATCATTACACACAGCTGAACAGCACACACAACCCCACATCATTACACACAGCTGAACAGCACACACAACCCCACATCATTACACACAGCTGAACAGCACACAACCCCACATCATTACACACAGCTGAACAGCACACACAACATCATTCTCTATTCATCTCTGACAGGTTAGGAGAGCGAAGCGGAGAGTTCCCAATCACTGGGCAGCGCCAGCAGAAGAGGAGGAGGAGGAGGATGATGACGAAGATGTGCTTGACATGGGAGAAAAAGAACAGGCAGAGAAGGAGCAAGAAAGACTGCAAGGTAATGCATCTCAAGTCATCACATGCGTGGTGTACAATTATTCTTATCCAGGTCTACAAATTAACAAAAATAAAGAATTATTATGAATAAAAAAATCACTAACAACCACAGCTTCATGGTTGCTATTTGTGTTCGGATCCGTTTACCAACATTGTAGTCATGTTTCAAGCTTAGCAGCAGAGAATTGATGGTCAGATGATGGTCTCTGAAGTCTGTCCACTGTTCCCAGCAGAGGGCCAGATGGTGACAGAAGCACCAGAGGAGACACCAGAGGAGACACCAGAGGAGACACCAGAGGAGACACCAGTAGAGACGCAGGACGAAGGCTGGGAGACTTACTGGGGTGAGCAGGTCCCATGCTACCCCCAGGGACTCCTGTGTTTGTGTGGGCTGTTTTCTAAATGTATTACAAAAGGCTCTAGAGTCTAGGTTATCCATTGAAAATGTACATGGATGTGCATTTTCAAATGGATATGTAAAGGGAGGGTTCAGCCTTTCCTAATGCCTGCCTCACAGGTATTCACTGAGTGCACTTCCTCTGACCCCCTCCGCCCTTGTGTTTGTTGTTTGTGTTTTGCTTTGCGTCTCGTTGTCCAGCTCAACAGGGCCAGCTCTGCTGTGGCAGGGCTGGCTGGAGAAGCACCCAGACACCGTGAGCCCTCCCTGGGACGACTGCGACACCCGGGCCGCCTGGGAGCAGCACGCCGCGGAGGCCTACTACGGCTACTGGGACCAGTACACGTACTGGGCAGCACAGGGCTGGACGGCCGGCGGCGGAGAGGAGGGGGGCCACGACGAAGGGACGACGGGGGAACCGGACGCCAGCGCCAACGACCCTGAAGACGACGGAAGAGCCGGCGGGGCGGAAGAGGTGCCTCATGGGACGAGGGGTGACATCGCCCAGCCGGGCGCCGCGGGTGGAGAGGCTGACTGTGAGGGGGTGGGGCAGGGCGAGCGGGGGGGCGGTCTGGTGGAGCTCATGGTGGGGATGAGTGTTCACACCGCCGCGGGGGGTCCAGGGGCCGCCGGAGAGCAGAGAGCCGGCGGGGGGGCCCACGGTGAACCGGTCGACGGCGGTAACGATCGCAAGAGAGCGGGCGGCGGCAGCACCGAGGCAGAGAACCGCGGTGAGGAGCGGGAGCGAGAGCGGGGGGACTGTTACTGGTTAACAGAGCACGCCTCCAGGTGTGAGTGGGGTTAGCCGTACAAGCCTCTTCTGACATCACTAGTGGGCGTGTCCGTCTAGATGTGTGCTGGTAGATCCGTCCACCAGCCCACCCCGTGGACGGTAGCAGACGGTGCTCATCTATCCGTCACACATCACAGACGGACACGCCCACCTGTGGTGTCAGAAGAGGCAGGCGGATCACACTCACACCTGGTGTGGTGGTCTAATATGTCACCTTTTAAATATTATCCGAATCGTATGACGGCCAGGTGCAGTAACCTGACCGCAAGAGCTGTCGCTTTTGGACACGGGTAAAAAATGTGTAGACTTAAATCGATGGTTATACCGCGGACATAGGTGGCTGCACGTTGGCTTTGTGTGTTGAGGTGTCCCGTGTTCCTGATGTGTACGTGCGTGTGTGTGACCACAGGTCCCCAGCAGAACGGCGGCGCCCACAGAGGCCCCCGGGGAGCGGACAGGAGGGGGGCGCACACTGGAGGGGGGGGGGACGAGGAGGAGGAGGAGGACGACCTCCCAGGGCGGGGCTCCAAGGTCAAAAGAAGGTATGGTTCACATGGGACCTTCACGCTTGTGTAGCGATTGGTGACTTCTCTCAGCTCATTTGATCCACGTTGTTGGTAGCGTGTTGTAGTGTTTTGTGGTGGACCCTTACGTCGGGCAATACCAGTCGTATTTGATTTCTGCTGTTCTCTTGCAGTCATGAGCTGGACGTGGAAGAGCTCCCTGGTTTGTCCACCGAGGAGGCGTGGGATAAACTGGGCCTCAAGCGCAAACCTGACGCCCTGTGAGTGTGAGCTCTGTGCTTTTCTGACCTAGCACCTTACAGCCTGTACCTAGCAGCTTACAGCCTGTACCTAGCAGCTTACAGCCTGTACCTAGCAGCTTACAGCCTGTACCTAGCAGCTTACAGCCTGTACCTAGCAGCTTACAGCCTGTACCTAGCAGCTTACAGCCTGTACCTAGCAGCTTACAGCCTGTACCTAGCAGCTTACAGCCTGTACCTAGCAGCTTACAGCCTGTACCTAGCAGCTTACAGCCTGTACCTAGCAGCTTACAGCCTGTACCTAGCAGCTTACAGCCTGTACCTAGCAGCTTACAGCCTGTACCTAGCAGCTTACAGCCTGTAGCTAGCAGCTTACAGCCTGTACCTAGCACCTTACAGCCTGTACCTAGCAGCTTACAGCCTGTACCTAGCAGCTTACAGCCTGTACCTAGCAGCTTACAGCCTGTACCTAGCAGCTTACAGCCTGTAGCTAGCAGCTCTTACAGCCTGTACCTAGCAGCTTACAGCCTGTACCTAGCAGCTTACAAGCCTGTACCTAGCAGCTTACAGCCTGTACCTAGCAGCTTACAGCCTGTAACCTAGCAGCTTACAGCCTGTACCTAGCAGCTTACAGCCTGTACCTAGCAGCTTACAGCCTGTACCGAGCAGCTTACAGCCTGTACCGAGCAGCTTACAGCCTGTACCGAGCAGCTTTACAGCCTGTACCGAGCAGCTTACAGCCTGTACCCGAGCAAGCTTACAGCCTGTACGAGCGAGCAGCTTACAGCCTGTACCGAGCAGCTTACAGCCTGTACCGAGCAGCTTACAGCCTGTACCGAGCAGCTTACAGCCTGTACCGAGCAGCTTACAGCCTGTACCGAGCAGCTTACAGCCTGTACCTAGCAGCTTACAGCCTGTACCGAGCAGCTTACAGCCTGTACCGAGCAGCTTACAGCCTGTACCTAGCAGCTTACAGCCTGTACCTAGCAGCTTACAGCCTGTACCGAGCAGCTTACAGCCTGTACCTGAGCAGCTTCACAGCCTGTTACTAGCAGCTTACAGCCTGTACCTAGCAGCTTACAGCCTGTACCGAGCAGCTAACAGCCTGTACCTAGCAGCTTACAGCCTGTACCTAGCAGCTTACAGCCTGTACCTAGGCAGCTTAACAGCCTGTACCCAGAGCAGCTTACAGCCTGTACCTAGCAGCTTACAGCCTGTACCCGAGCAGCCTTACAAGCCTGTATCCAGTGAGCAGCCTTACAGCCTGTACCTAGCACCTTACAGCCGTACCTAGCTACTTAGCAGCTTACCAGCCTGTACCTAGCAGCTCTACAGCCTGTACCTAGCACCTTAACAGCCTGTACCTAGCAGCTTACAGCCTGTACCTAGCAAGCTTACAGCCTGTACCTAGCAGCTTTACAGCCTGTACCTAGCAGCTTACAGCCTGTACCCTAGCAGCTTACAGCCTGTAGCTAGCAGCTTACAGCCTGTACCTAGCAGCTTACAGCCTGTACCTAGCAGCTTACAAGCCTGTACCTAGCAGCTTACAGCCTGTACCTAGCAGCTTACAGCCTGTACCTAGCAGCTTACAGCCTGTACCTAGCAGCTTACAGCCTGTACCTAGCAGCTTACAGCCTGTACCTAGCAGCTTACAGCCTGTACCTAGCACCTTACAGCCTGTACCTAGCACCTTACAGCCTGTACCTAGCAGCTTACAGCCTGTACCTAGCACCTTACAGCCTGTACCTAGCACCTTACAGCCTGTACCTAGCAGCTTACAGCCTGTACCTAGCAGCTTACAGCCTGCTTTACTTGATGTAGGTGCTGGCCAATATATTCCCTGTTCTAAATAAATAATAAGATAATCTACTAACTGCAAATCTATCAGCTATTTGATTTAATAAAATATGAACTGGATTGATTTCAGATATAGACGCAGAGTGCTTTTGTAGTGCTCCTTTATTGAGTTGCTATTATTTGTGTTATTAAAATGTT
>OLKM01003948.1:0-5000 GCA_900291075.1 Melanogrammus aeglefinus | reverse complement strand
CACACGCAGGTCTCGTTAAAAGTGACCTGCGTGTGTGATCTGAACGTGAACCATGGCTGCTCTGGACAGCGGACGTAGCCGGTGTTGTTGTTGTCCGTGGGGAGGCGTTAGGGGTACAGAACACACTGCTCACCGCTGTTCATTAGAGTCACCGGGACACATTGGAGGGGAACCGCTATTGGGCGATAACATGAAAACAAAGGAGGTCTGAAAACAGAAGTTCTGTGTGAAACGGGGGAGATAATGACCCCTCCAACCCTGGTCCGCCGGATCAGACGGCTCTGGGTGTAGCGCGCTGGGGCTCTCCTCCTGTGGGCTCTTTACTGGTCGCCTCCTGCCTGGTCCTCACACTGATACCCAGTGATCGTCTTTCCATACGGGGCTCAGCCTGCCCTCTGAAACGTAACGTTAACTCAAAGACAGACGCACTGGGAGGTCCCAGAAGGCCTGCAGACTTGGTGAATTGGATAAATGATCAGCTAGTTATGGCTTAACGCAGCACTCACTCTGCACCCGGTCAAACTGGGGGCGGCCTGGTTTGCTCTGCGTCGTGTCCCCGTCCATGTGTGCAGTAGTGTGACCCTCACTGCCTGCTGTTCTAGAGGGCTGGTTCTCGGTCACCCCGGAGCGGATCGCCCACCACATCGCCCTCCGGGTGAAGGAGAGCTTCGTGGACTCCCACCTGGTCATCGACGCCTTCTGCGGTGTGGGGGGCAACGCCATCCAGTTTGCGCTCTCCGGGAAGCGAGGTGGGTCCTTCCCCCCCCCGCGTCTACCCCCACAAAGGTTATTCAGAGAACTAGCAGGTGGGCCCTCTAGTTCATTGGTTCTCCAACTGTTGGGACGTCCCAAAATAAGTAGATTTTTAGGTATTTTGACATTCCCCACATGACCTGGAGGTGGCGCCCTGTGAGTTACTCTTCAGTCCTGAATGTGTGGACACGCCCCCTAAACACCCCCCCCCCCCCCCTCCAGTCATCGGCATCGACATCGACGCGTCCCGCCTGGCGCTGGCCCGCCACAACGCCGAGGTGTACGGCGTCGCCGACCGCATCGACTTCCTGCTCGGCGACTTCCTGCAGCTGGCGCCCGGTCTCCGTGGCGACGTGGTCTTCCTGTCGCCGCCCTGGGGCGGGCCGGACTACCTCACGGCGGAGGTGTTCGACATCAGGACCATGATCCAGCCCGAGGGATATCCTTGATGAGCCGTGCTTTGTCCTTTGATATTTTATTGTACCACATGTTCCACGTCTACATCCTGGGTCTTGCTCCTTAACCAGTCACACATTTGAGATCTTCAGGCTGTCCAAGCTGATCACCGACGACATCGTGTACTTCCTGCCCCGGAATGCGGACATGAACCAGGTGTGGTTTAGTGTTTTGGATCATTAAACATCATTTATCACGCGGTCCATCTTTATCAGCAGAGGTGGGGGTAAGTCACTCATGTGCAAGTCACAAGTAATTGTCAAGTCATAACCTTCAGGTCTCGTGCAAGTCCCAAGTCACTGAGGTGAGAATCAAGTCACAAGTCAAGTCATACAAAAACCTGATGATCTAACCCAGCTTCCACATTTAAAAATCGGTAAAGAGAGTGGTTCATAAGTTCATAAGTTAACAATAACTCAAACTATTACAAAACATTCCAAAACCATTATGTGAATAGTTTGATAATGTTTTTATGATCATTAGCTCCAACCTATGAACAGAATCAAGGCGAACCTCCCGGTGGCTGTATACACGAGAACAGGTCAAGTCAATCAGTCTCGTGTTGTGGTGATCCTGTCACTGGTGTTTGAGCTGCAGGCCTGGCATACCGCTGTCCTCTTTTTCTTACTATCATCGACGTGTAATGCTGGAACCCAGTTTGAATTATCTTTGGTCTCGCCGCCTCCATGCCTGCTGCTCTAATGACCTGCTCACGCAGCGGCAGTTTGTCGTGCAGAGCTCAGTCATCGAGATGTGTGCATTCATTGTACTGTAAAATCACCCCATCATGTTCCAAAATAAAATAATAGATATATATAGAAATACAACATCATTTATAACTTAATCAAACTTTAAAAAAGTCATTTTGAGTCATCTGTCTCAAGTCTAAGTCAAGTCTCAAGTCATAGTCAAGTCGAGTCTTTTATCAGTTAGTCAAGCACGTCTCAAGTCCTCAAATTTGTGACTCGAGTCAAGTCATGTGACTCGAGTCAAGTCATGTGACTCGAGTCAAGTCATGTGACTCGAGTCAAGTCATGTGACTCGAGTCCCCCATGTCTGGTTATCAGAGACTGCAATAGATGGCTTATATTTCACTTTTAACAAAACAGTGAATGGTATTTTCAATATCATCCATTGAATACTGGTTCAAGATCAACCGCAGTACGATGGCAACAGAATCAAAACACTGCAGAAAACACTGCAGGGGAACTTGGAATCGACGCAGCAGGAGTAGTAGAGGTGTATAGCCTGTTGTAGCGTCCCCTGAGATAACGAGGCTGTAGTAGTTAATTGAGGTGTATATCCGTCCCCTGAGATAACGAGGTTGTAGTAGTAGTGTTAATTGATGGTGTTATATCCGTCCCCTGAGATAACGAAGGTTGTAGTAGTTTAAATTGAGGTGTGTAGGTATATAGTCGTCCCCTGTGGGTAACGAAGGCTGTAGGTAATGTTAATTGAGGAGGTGGATATCCTATCCGCCCCTGTGTGGTAACGAGGCTGTAGTAGTTAATTGAGGTGTATAGCCTGTTGTAGCGTCCCCTGTGGTAACGAGGCTGTAGTAGTTAATTGAGGTGTATATCCGTCCCCTGAGATAACGAGGTTGTAGTAGTTAATTGAGGTGTATAGTCGTCCCCTGTGGTAACGAGGCTGTAGTAGTTAATTGAGGTGTATAACCGTCCCCTGTGATAACGAGGTTGTAGTAGTTAATTGAGGTGTATAGCCTGTTGTAGCGTCCCCTGTGGTAACGAGGTTGTAGTAGTTAATTGAGGTGTATATCCGTCCCCTGTGGTAACGAGGACAACCCGTTCCTCTTCTCAGATCGCCTCCCTGGCGGGGTCAGGGGGGAGGGTGGAGGGTGGAGCAGAACTTCCTGAACAAACAAGCTGAAGACCATCACGGCGTACTCTTTGGAGGGCTCAATCAAGTCTGATGGCTGACCATACCCTGGGTTTATATTTTTTTAAGGCTGTTTTTTTTTTAAACAAATGTTCAATCGTTGTCATTTTTTAAATTGTGCATCTGATTTATATTTTCAACAAATAAAACGGTTATTTTATAATGTGCTTTCAGAAGTTTGCGTTCATAAGGATCAACGTACACAATATGGCATGACTTGTTTATTTGCTAGTCAGAGTCGTCAAAAACCAAAGAAACAGCAGAATACGATTTATGTCGTGGAACATATACAGTGACAAGCCGCTTCAGAGAGACCATTAGGCAGACGCTCTTGAAAATAGGAATGCTAATTGCATTGAAAAGTTTTGAGCCAAAAAAAACCCTTTTTAAAATAGGAATCTGTGTATTGAAAGTAAAAAGTTGTTTGGAAGTAGATTTAGACATGAGCTGTCATGTATTTAAAACTGTTGGGTCAGAAGGATGAGGTCAGTTCTGTTACATTGCATCATGCCGAGCCAAGGCCTGGTTGCTGAGGCAACCGAAACAACAATGTGTCAAACCAACAAGACAAATCCACCTCCAGAGATGTTGTTGAGCGAAGCTGCCCATAACTACACGGACTCACAGAGAAGCACATGCAAGAAATCAGTACAGGTGGGCACTAACGGGTAACATATGGGGCTCTACTTATCGCAGTGTGCAGAATTGTGAGGTGGACCGATGGTGCGTTTACAGTTTGCTATTTATTCAGAAGGCTTTTCAAGATGCCGCCACTGTAAAGCCACTGCTAGTGAAGGTGAAAATAGCCCAAAACAAAGTAGTTTTTCCTTTTTGGAAATCCACAATTTCTCCTCTCTTACTTCAGAAACCATCTTATCATACACAAAGTACTAGTCGACTGTGATTTACCTACCTATCAGCTAATAGCGGTGAATTACTGGAATAGTTACGGTAATATTGTTATCCAGCTTCACACATAACTGACAAATGAGCTTATCAAGACATGCTCAGGACAACCAGTTGTATTTTGTCCCTCAAAAAAATGTAATTGTTAGTGTAATGGCCTTTATTTGGATTTTCCGGTGATGGGCCCAAATTTTTTATCGTGATTAACTTAGTCTTAGGGCTAAGTTTTAACTAATTCCAAACAGTGGTTTACAAAGAAAAAAAAACACCCTCAATGCTTCCATGAAAGTGCAGACAATAAAATGCCCTAGCTACACGTAGATATAAAGTTAACGCAGCAATAACCTCGAACCACCGCCGAATAAAAGAAACCCCATCCTGCAAGAAAACACAACTGCAGCACCGCGGTCTGCAGCAGTGTGTCTAACTGGTGGCCAGGGGCACCCGCCCAATAACCAGGCCATCAGCCCCATGAATGTAAATCCAGCGTGGTTTGCATGCGGCTAAATATGATCGCTGATATCCAAAAGATTGTAAAAAATGAACACGTGAAGTGCGTTTGTAATAAACAAACATTGTGTGGGTGGAGAAAGAGAAAGGTGTCATCCGCTGTCCAGCAGGACGATGTAGCCTGCTGTACTTTAGTGGAGAAGAGGACAGTGTGCAGTGAGCTATACACACAACATACAATCACATGTCAATGTGTCCAACATTGTACGGTTGGTTTTTCTACATGAGGTTCAGACATACAAAGAGTTCCAATCATTTGCACCTTAAAAGCAAAAGGGGCATTCTTACTGACATTTGAAAACCAACAGTCCATCTGTCAACCAAACATACCATCCAGGGCTAGGGCACTGAAGACAATGATACTCTAATCTGAATAAGAAAAAATGATTTTTAAACATCTCCGATCATGTATCAACTTCATCTCTTAGTAATTATGATGAGTTGTAAGCAATTATCTGTAAGGTTCCTGGAATGCCACA
>OLKM01003947.1:15000-27453 GCA_900291075.1 Melanogrammus aeglefinus | reverse complement strand
TTTCCCTTTTGTATTCTAGACAAGAAGGGGCTACAGAGAGTGCAAGACAGGTCGCTACTCTCTTAAGTGACGTCAGGGCCAGCGCAAAGCTTCTGGCTGACCAAACTTGATGGGCACCTGGTCAAGAGCTCAAATGGGGCTTTAACCATGTGCGCGCAGCACCAGTGTAAATCCATTGTGGAGTGAGAGAGCGCGTCACAGGCGCTCTCTCCTCAGCACCCTTTAGGAAAGCGCCTTCATTAAGGGGTGACTAAAAACAGTTTTTATATCCGAGAACCTTCGTGGCATGATGAAACAGCAGCACGCGTACGTTTTTAAATCGTGCTAAAATCCACCCTCTTTCCATAAGTGACTGGAGGAAAGAGAGCACTTTGCGGGCAAAGGCAGGAGATGGGATCACCACCCCTCTCCGTGCACGCCATCTCTGGAGAGCCGCCATTTAGCCGAGTAACACGCTCTGGTTGGAGTCAGCTCTGGCACCCTGGATGGTCCGTACGACCTCCTGGGAGAGGCCGAGACCCCTCTAGGCGCTCGCGTTCATGCGGCCAGGCCCCACAAGCGCTGGCCGATCTCTGGGTAATCTATGATTGCTCCCCCTGCCTGTGAGAGAGCGTCTCGCCGCCAAGGGAGTACCTTCGCGCGGCCCGGAGAAGCAGACGCTGGATGGCAGGGAAACCACGGTGCACTCGTGCGTTGCGGTGCCTATGAGAATCATACACAGCCGTCCTCTTGGACCGTGCGGTCCCAAATCTTGGGGAATCAGGGGAACGGGTGGAAAGCGTACAGGAGTGTGTTTCGGCGCACAGGTCTGTGAGCGAACGCATCCCACCGCCGAGCGGGGGATTGTCCCTTCGCGCTGAGAGAGAACCACAGCTCGCACTGTGTGTTCTCCCGCGTAGCGAATAGGTCGACCTCCGCTTCCGAACTCGCTCCATATCTGATTTCATCAGATCGTGGTGCAGAGTCCAGCCTCCTGGTTGGGGACCCCCCTCGACATCATGTCGGCCCCTCTGTTCAAGACACCGGGGAAGTACGCTGCTCTGATGGAGAGCAAGTGTGTGCGTGCGCCAGCATATACAGCTGTCTCGCTATGCTCAGCCAGCTTTGCCGAGCGCACACGCCCCTTGGCGATTTATGTATGCTGCTGTCGCCTTGTTTGTCCGTGCGAATCATTACGTGTTGATTCGTCAACCATTGGGGGCAAAGTGTTGGACCACCTTCAACACGTGAGGAGCTCCAATGCGTTTATAATGCCTGGTCACGGGGGGCGGCCACACGCGCCCACTAACGTGAAACTCGGCATGTTTCCCTCCCCAGCCCGACAGAGAAGCATCCGTGAACACTGAGATGTGTGACGTTGCTCTGCCCACGGCAACGCCTCTCACGAGAAGTTCGGGGATCGGCCCAGTGGGTCAAATCGGGGCCCACTGATAGGGAATGGTCCACTCTGCGCCGCCGTTGACGCACCGGTCGATGCGCAGCGCGAGACAACCATCTCTGCAGCCCGCTCATGTGAAGCAGCCAAAGTTGGCACCACCGTGGTGAGCGGCCGACATCATGCCCAGCAAGCCTCATGACAGAGAGGGCTGTCCACGACGCTGCCGGGGAACAACGGCGGAGGAGAGACCACACACGTCTCCAATCCCTCTGCTGTGGAGAGCCGTAGCTCTCCAATTACAGCTGAATCCAGCTCTACCCCCAAATACATCACAACTCGTGAAGGGGAGGGGGGAGCTTTTCTTCCAGTTTATGGCGAAAGCCTAATTCGACAGGTGATTTTACCAGTCTTTTTTGTTTGAATAAGCCGCCTTCCTCCTTGGAGTGAGCCATCAAAAGCAAGATCGTCCAAGTAGAACGTATCCTCATTCCCCCTGTTAAGGTGCAGCGGCTGGAGAGCCGTCTCCAACGCACTGGAGAACGTTCGTGGGGCTAGAGAATAGCCGAACGGGAGACGGTTTGTACTGGTAGTGTGACCCTGGAATGAGGAACGCAAGGAATTTCCTGTGTTTGGGATTACTGTGACGTGGAAGTAGGCCGTCCTTCAAAATCTATTGATGTGAACCAGTCGCCCGGTTTACAACACTGTAACACTCGTCCTGATTGTTAACATGTGGAAACGGCCTCTCCCGCGATGCATTTGTTTGAATAGGCTAGATCCGAGAATCGTCTCAGCCCTCACTGTTTTCTTGTCTTGGTACCAGGAAATAAAGGGAAATAAAAATCCTGCATTTTCCTCTCCCTGCGGGACTGCGGAAATCACTTTTTCGCTAGAAGCTGCTGTAGCTCCGCCAAAAAGTGACAGCTGTTGATCCTTGGATGCAGCGTTGTTCCCACTATCCGTTGAAATCCGCGGCGGAACGGAGGTGAACTGCAGGGTGTGACCCTTGCTGATCAGCCTGTCCATCCATTTGGCCAGGCTTGCATGCGTTCAGCCATTCCGAGTATGCTTCTCGAAAGCGGCCGTGCAGCCTCTTGTTTTCGATGCGGCTGTCATGGAAACGAGCCACGCTTGAGCCCCTGCCGCTGCTGCGAGGGAGGATGATCTCCTCGCAGCCATGGGGAAGCTTTGCCCGAAAGGGCTGGTGTGTGTGTCATTAGCAGAGGCATGCCCTGCCTGCTCAGTTGTGATTAAATAGTGTAAGCTCCTCTCTCCCGAGCGCGTTGGGACGCGAGGAGGAATAACACTGCGGCTGGGTAGCAGACTGCCGACACTGTGAACGACCTGCGTGTCATTCGTAGGAGACAGAGAGCTCGTTTCAGCGGCCGCCCCGCCACATGTCATGCAGGCAATGATGTGGTGAGGGGAAAGTAATGTAGGTGGCTCGATCAATAATACGAGGTTATTATTGACGGCCTGCCTATATGTGGTGGGAGATGGCGTGTGAACAGTTACGGCTGAACCGGAAGGCTCTGGCGTTTAACTGGGGTGTGGGGGGAAAACAGCTGTCTTTAGTAAAGAGGTGTTTCCCGCTGTCACACGCTTCTCCCTCGCCCCGTAATAGCCGCGCTTGTGGGGCGGGGCATCGCCCCCATGAAGCCGCTGCCCGAGGCCTTCGGCCGGCCGCTCGCCGCCGCCTGCGACGGAGGCGGGCGGGAATGGAAGCCGGCGAGGCTGCCTTTGTAAAGGTAATGAAAGGGCTGGCTCGATCAATAATGTGAGGTTTATTGACGGCCTGCCTATCCGTGGTGGGAGATGCGTGTGAAAACAGTTACGGCCGAACCGCATAGGCTTCTGGCGGTTAACTGGGGTGTTGTGGAGAAAACAGCCGTCTTTAGAAAAAGAGACGTTTCCCGCTGTCACACGCTTCTCCTCGCCCCGTAATGGCCGGCGCTTGTGGGGCGGGGAATCGCCCCATGAGCCGCTGCCCGAGGCTTTTGCTGGCCCGCTGGCCGCGGCTGCGATGAGGGCGGGCGGGGCCTGATTAGCCGGGCGAGTTTGCCTTTCAAAGAGGCAATGGGCTGGCACGATCAATAATAGTTTATTGACGCCTGCCTATACGTAGTGGGAGATGCGCGCGAAACAGTTATGGCCGAGCCGACAGGCTTCCGGCGTTAACTGGGCATGTGGGGAGAAAACAGCCGTCTTTAAAAAAGAATGGGTGGCTCTTAAAAGAGCCGTTGTTTTCTCGCCGTCCACACGCGTCTCCCTGCGCCCCATCATGGCCTTCGCCGGCGCTTGTGGGAGGGGCATTGCCCCATGAGCCGCTGCCCGGGGCCCCTGTGCTGGCCGCTCGCCACAGCCCACGACGGGGGCGGGCGGGGCTTGTGGAGCGGGGGGCCAGGAGGAGCTGCCGGCGGCATCAAAGTGTGGCTGTCGGGGGCCCACGGCGGCGACGGGAACCCGGGGCGGGGCGCTGCATGTCGGGTGGAGGCGGAGGGCGGGAGACGTGTCTCCGGATACCTTCTCTGCTCCTCGGAAGCAGCCTGCATCTCGTCCATCATGGACGACAGGCCGGGGCCCGAACAGCCCGTCCGGGCTGATGGCGGCACTTCTGCAGCTGACGCCCTCACCGGCTCAGGGATGCCCGGGGTCTGTTGCAGCCACAGGTTTCCGCTGAAATCAGGTGCTGCCATGCCGCCGTCCGGGCCGCTGTTACGCACCGGTGGAACAGAGCAGAGGATGACACCGGCAGCTTTCCGCCACGTCGACTGCCCGTTCAGCCACGATGACGTGAGGTCAGCCGCCATGTGGAGATGTCATGCGCTAGCAGGGCGATGTTGTTTCACAACCGCCATCTGCTGCATCAATGCATTGATGCGCCCTGTCTGTGAGCTTGGCCGTCAGCTGGTCTTTGGAGTGGGGCGGCGGCCCGCCGAGCCCCGGCTTCACCCCAAAGACAGCGCACAGAGCGGGGTCCAGCGGCGGGTACCGCCCCTGTAACCCCGGTCTGGTCAGGCCCTCCGTCTTCGTTGACCTGAATGGAAGGTCTTCCACCCGGAGCTCCGAGCTTCCCGGCCCTCCGCCGCACCGCCACACTAAAGTACGGTCTGATTGGCGGGAAACATCGGCCACAATACGTCTCCGGTTCGATCACGGGCAGGGCGTGTCGCGGCCTCGAGCCCCCAGATTCCATGCAGCTGGTCCGGGCGTTGGGGGGCCTGAAGGCATAGGCACCGCAAGGCCAAGGTTTGGCGGCTACCCTGGCGATAATGCCCGGAAGCTCTGCCACCAAAGCTCCAACACTGGAAGTGAGGTGGTGGCAGAGACGGGCACAGTTGCTGCTGCCCCGGGCTCCGGCCCCTCCATTCGGAGAGAGGGAAAGCCGGGGGAGACACCCCCTCTCGCCGCGGTCGGAGTCGTCCGACTCCGCGCCCGGCAAGGATGGAGAGGGCATCGACGAGCGGTATGGAGAAAGTCGTCGGCACCTTCGGCGACGGCGGCGGCAGTGTCGGCTCGGCGCTGTCCGGTATTCCGCCGGACAGCGCCTTACAATTGCTGACACAAAGCACAGTGGCGAGAGCGCCAAGAGGGCATGTTCATGCCCCAGGCAACCCTCGCACACTTCGTGGCCGTCTTCGGGCAGGATGTAACCGGTGTTACACAAGACCTGCAGATGCGGATCGTCTCGGAGTCCATGGTATAATCAGTATGCTAGGGATCGCTCCTGAAGAAATGGGAGCAGATCGTCCGCCGGCGCCCGAATATATGGGTTGGCCCGCGGACGTGATTGAGGCCCACGCTGTTGGTGGGCGGGGATTACAAAATTTTCAGTGCTACGGCTCACGCCTAGGGATAACCCAATAGCGATAGCCTTAAAAGGCGAAGCCTATACGACTTAGAACTTGCCCGCCGGCGGGATTTGACGATTAAGTAGTTAACAAGACACAATACACAATGGCAGGAATATTACTAAATATATTAAGAATTTTGACAGTCTTTATCTTAACTTGCATGTTTCATGTGTCGAACATCATCTTTCTTCTTTTCTTCATTCATAGGCTATAGAAATTGTCGTTTCTTACTTGACACCGTTCGCCTGAACTCAATGTGGACTGAGTGCACGCCCTTCAAATGTGGACTGAGGGCACGCCCTCAATGTGGGCTGAGTGCACGCCCCTCAATGTGGACTGAGTGCACGCCCCTCAATGTGGGCTCCGTCTGCGGGCTGCAGTCAGGGGCTTCTCCATCTGTAAGCGCAGGACACCGAGTCGATCTGGCAGCCGAGTCAATCCGGTACCCACACCGGCACTAAAGAGAGAAAAAAAGAGTGCATCTCATTGTACCCAGCACTTCTGAAAATGCACTTCCGAATGCATCTGTCCCCAGCCCATTTCAAACCAATCTGACGCCCATGATCGTAACTCAATCATTTTTCAACCGTTTACCTTTGTCCAAACCATTTAACAAATCTACAATTGTATCTTCAATATTATCCACACGGAAATTCGATATAATTTAAACTTTATTCAGAATCACAGTTTTAGTTCCATACCGGCTTCTTTTTCAGTTGTTCTCATTGATTAACGTTGACGCTGGAGCGTGATGACGGTCAGCAGTGTTGCCAGATTGGCCGATTTTCCCTGCAAGACTGGCCTACTTTTGGAGGTCGTTCAGGCAGTGTTGCCAGATTGGGCGGTTTTTCCCACTCTATTGAGCTACTTTTAATCAGCCACTGGCTCGCTATTTTCTGAAAGACACACACACAGACACAGACACAGACACAGACACACACACACACACACACACACACACACACACACACACACACACACACACACACACACACACACACACACACACACACACACACACACACACACACACACACACCCCAACAGTGCAGGGCAACACATTTGACACTTCTGATTCAATTCATTTTATATTTCTGCATTTTTAGTAATGCTTTGAGCTTTTCATTCAGCTGTCACTTTATTTGTTTCCAACCATTTACATTTCTTAAATGGTGTGCATGTTTACATTGTTCACTCCATTTAGACTTTTGAACTTTTGTTCAAATCCGATCACTTAATTTAATTATTTTAACTTTTCTTTATGTCTTAATCTATGTGGCTTTATTAAAAAATATTTTCAACCTTACTTTTTACAACAGCACTCACTGTATTTTCTGCAGGAAATGCATTAGATTGTATATCTTATTTGTATTGCATTATATAAATGTGTTATTTCTCTTATCTTCTAATCTGAGATCAGATCAATGTTATCCCCCAACGACCAGGACAGAGCAGAGAGTGTGGAGACAGGATCTCAAGGGCCCCAGTCTAACAGGAGGGCCCCGCTCTAACAGGAGGGCCCCGGTCTAACATATTAGACCGGGTCTAATTGAATGTTGTTGATTTGTGAAGGCGCTTTGTGCAGCCAAACTGGGACAAGACACAGGTGTAGTGGAGTATTCCAGCGACTACGAAGCGTTCAACCCTCCCTTAAGGTTCGGGGTTCAAAACCCTGATGTTTCAGTCTACCTGGAGGCAAGCTGGCCCTGCCGGGCCCCTATTCCTCCTCCCACTGACCCTCCTCTCCTCCTCCTCTTCTCCCCAGCTCCCCCGGGCTGGCCCTGCCCGGCCCCTACTACTCCCCTGATGAGGATGACGAGCGGCCCTTCATCTGCTCGCTGGCCGCTGATAACGGCATCATGTCGTGCGGCGACGTGCCAGCGCGGCGGGAGAGTGGGCGGACCTGCTGCCTGGACCGGGAGGACGCTCTGCACCGCCAGAGCCTGGGGCTGGAGCCCGAGGGCCTGGGGCCCAACGGCAGCGGCCCCGGGGCCGGGGGCCTCTGCGTCAACTGGAACCAGTACTACACCCGCTGCCACACTGGGAGCGGAAACCCCCACAAGGGGGCCATCAACTTCGACAACATCGTCTACGCCTGGATCGTCATATTTCAGGTGGGGGTGGGGAAAGGGGTGGTGGAGTGGGGGTGGGAGAGGGGTAGTGGGGTGGGAGTGGGAGAGGGGTGGTGGGGTGGGGGAAAGGAGAGACAGTTGGGGAGAGGAGATAGGGGGTCGGGATGAGGAGAGGGGTGGAGGAGAGGGGTAGGGAGAGGTGTGGGGATATACTGTATCTATATATATATATATCTTTATCTACATATATTTGTTTTTCGATCTCTGGCCATCTCTTACATCAAGTGTAAGGCAACGTCTGAGAAGGCTTATCTTCTCAGATACGCAGCTGATATCGGATATATCAATAAAATACAAAACAATATGTAATATACACATTATACGCTGGGGTGAATAACTAAATAAAGAAGGCCTCTTGACAACGATGTCACACATACTGAAGCCTATTAACCTTCTAACCTACTTACCTACCTACCCAATAACCTATTAACCTTCTCATCGACTAACTTACTGCATGCTACTAACCTTCTAACCGACCTACTTACCTACTAAGCTACAGACCAACTAAGTTATTGCAGCTTACTAACCTACTAACCCTTCTGTGTGGTCTCCCACTGAGACGAGGGCTGACAGTGTCCCTGTGTCCCCAGGTCATCACTCTAGAGGGATGGGTGGAGATCATGTACTACGTCATGGACGCCCACTCCTTCTACAACTTCATCTACTTCATCTTCCTCATCATCGTGAGTAAAGCTTTAATATCTCCCCTTACATCGTAGGGGCCACCTTGTTGGAGTCCCAGCCGGGACTAACACTCCTTGAGACGCCCTGACCGCAGCCTTGTGGAGGAGATGTCCTCCACACTACCGCTAGGTGACCCTGATACTTCCTCAGAGGTAGAGGGGGAATTATGAATTACTGGCCTCTCCCCCAGATACTCCAGCCAGCAGGTTGTACTTTGAAAGGCCGTCCGGGGGTGCGTTTCCTAAAACAGTCAGGACGTTAGCATTTTGCCGACTTATTACTAAGCCCAGTTGTACTATGCAGCAGCCGAACTAGGAGTGTTCGGCTACGATTCCAAAAATCTCCAGCTAACATAGCAATACGTAGCTGCCCTCCTCGTTGATTAGCTGCCTACTAGTACTTATCAGCTAATACTGTATAGTGAACAGATGTTTTCTGAAGGCGTAGTTTGGAGTTGCTCTGAGGCATTCAGTCATTCATGGGTGGAAGCCTCACAAACTTTGATATTTAGACTACATGCTTGTTATACAGTTGTGGTTAATATTCGCCAACTTAATTGTGTATAGCCTACCTATCCTTTGTATCGACATTAGAAACAATTTAGGAAATAATTGTTTGTTTGGAAAAAAACATTGTTAATGACACTGGCGAATTCATCAGCATAGGCACTATCTATGCACTTCAATATAGTTGCTGCAAACGGTAGATGGAAAAAAGATAATTCAAACAATCAATTTGGTGAGAAATTAGGATATGGATATGGATAAGTAAATAAATTACTTTTCTCCCAATTTGTGTACAAGGATTAAATGGCTGAGTGGTTAGAGCACTCACCCTGAAACGTACAGGTTGCTGTTTTTTTTGCCACCGGTACAAGCCCTGCCAGATGCGTCTTGTTTCCTCAGTTCTAATGATGGATTATTGATGTTTGAAGTCTGTCAATCTCTTTACAGCGCCTAGGCTGTATATTAACCCTCCTACAATAGTTTTATAGCCTATTCATTTTGATCTTGTGTTGCGCTGCAGTGGATGCATGTTTCTTGATACTTTTTTATTTTATTTGGAATTGTCAATGAATTCACTTCTCTCAAACCCACTGCCCAGAATCGTATCACATATGTAAAACTAACAGGGTTGTTAAAGAAAATATTTGTGAGCCATTAAATGTCCAGTGATGTTCCACACCCTAACATGTTGAGGCGCTACTGCACTAACTCGGAATACTTATTGTGTAAAAAAAGACAAAGAAGACTGAAATCGGTCATGTGACCATCAATATCCAGGAAGCATGTGGCCTAATATGGACCTACAACAGCTGTTGTAAATAATTTGCCTTTTTACCATGTGGGTAATAAGGACTCAGCCAGACTATGTTGTCGGGAAACAATCAGGGAGCCTACTTTGCTAGTACAATGGAGTTTAATAACTTCCTCCGTACTATGAGCTTACTATGTAGGTGAAATGGTTTTGGGGAACACTTTCCTATTAACTGTTGAGTCCCTAAGGGGTAGGTTGCTAAGGAAGTTAGCACCTTTGCTTTTGAGAAACGGACCCTGGGTCAGAACGTTTCTTTAGTGTTGGCCTGTGTTACCATTCCCTCTTCTCCAACCCCCCGGGGTTGCCAGATATGAAACAAATTGGATGACAAAACTCAGCGGTCTGCAGCCATGGTAGCTAGCAAACTTACTGGATCAACATAGATAGATCGATTGGTCCCAACATACATTCTTAATAAATGCACACTGCCACACACACACACACACACACACACACACATGTATACATATAAAATGTACACATGTGTGCGATCACACGCACACAAGCAGGCACCATGGCTGGGCGAGGAAAACGTGAGGGAGTGGATGTTTGTGAGTATGAGTGTGTGTGTGTATGTGTGTGTGTGCACATGTCAGGGTGAGATTTACTGTGTGCAGGCTAAGTGTACCGGCATATATGTGGAAAATGCTGCATGTTTGAATCAGACGACAGATAAAGTAGTTGCCAGCTCATTACCCTGAACAGCGAACATAGAGATACTGGATCCAGTCGGTTATTAAAATAGATTCAGCATGCAGCCGATGTCTCGGTGTTTAACTCACCCCGCGGCCAAACACCTCCACCACACCGAGCAGGTTCCCCACAGGGCTTAAACATTTCCTCTTCAACCTCCCCTCTATGAAACCAGAGCCAACACAGAGCAAAGCTTCTGACCCACACAGATCGTCTTCCCACCACCCTCCCTCTAAACTTCGGATGTGGTAACCACGGGCAACTCCGTCTCCGTTGTAATTCTTAATCCTCTCCGTGGCTCTCGATGTCTCCTCAGCGCAGAGGACCGAGACTGAGGAGTCAGAGAGGAGTAAGAGGGCTTAGGAGTCAGAGGGCTGAGGAGTCAGAGGGCTGAGGAGTCAGAGAGGAGTCAGTGGGCTGATGAGCCAGAGAGGAGTCAGAGGGCTGAGGAGTCAGAGAGGAGTCAGAGAGCTTATGAGTCAGAGAGGAGTCAGAGGGCTGAGGAGTCAGAGAGGAGTCAGAGGGCGGAGGAGTCAGAGGCCTGAGGAGTCAGCCCGGTGTCTGCGAGGAGTCAGGAGTCACTGATCCTGTACTAGTCGATACCTGGGACGTTGTAAACACTGTTACTATATGCATATAATGTTTCATACATAGAAGGATAGAGGAAAATTGACCATCAAGGAACATAATCAATATCATATCAGGGTTATCTAATGACCTGTGGCTAGTGCCACATATCATTTGATAACCCTCATTATGGTATTGATTATGAAATTGATTATGATATTGTGCAGTGATTGCAAAACATTTTGTCTCCTGTTCCCCAGAGCCTCTCAGTGGGCTGAAGTACCCCTTCACAATCAACCCCCTCATCATTAACTCCTTCATCACCAAAACGCTTCATCTTCAACCCCCTCATCATCAACCCCTTCAACATCAACCGCTTCATCATCATCACCTTCCTCATCAACCGCTTCGTCATCATCACCTTCCTCATCAACCCCTTCATCATCAATCCCTTCATCATCAACCCCTTCATCACCTTCATCATCAACCCCCTCATCATCAACCCTTCATCATCAACCCCCTCATCGTCAACCCCTTCAACATCATCACCTTCATCATCGACCCCTTCATCATCAAACCCTTCACCATCATTGAGGGTAACCTTAACCTTGTTTAAACCGACCCCAGGCGGAATATCACAGCTTCTGTGCAGAATCCCAAGGTCTCCAAAAATGTTGCTTTGCATTCCAAATGTTTTACTATTGTCAATCTTTGAAAAAAAATCTAATTTAGCACCTAGGAATTCAGTCAGTTTGATCAATCCGTGTTTCCTCTACCAAAGCAAACAGCGGATCTAGAGCAGGCTCCCCTCTCTGGGTGATCGATACCAACGGGACATGGAGCCGGTCTTTGTGTCAGACTGCAGCTTGTTTTCACATTGTTGCTTTTGTTTGTGTGTTGACGATGCAGAGGTTTAACAAACACAGAGTTAACGCTGAACTCTAGGTTGATTGACCCTGTGCCAACTAAACCAGAGCTGTTGGTTCCCCCGCATGGGTTATGCATTAGTTCAATCAACTTGGGGTTGGTTAACACAGGGTTGTGCGCGTCCACGCCATACCTATAAAGACGTGATGTATGGATCATGGAAACCCTGATCGAAATGGCGTAACGGGCCGCTTATTTCAATGAAATGGAACTCCAGGTTCTCCTGGAGAGCTATGACGAGGAGAAGAACATTATCACAAGAAAAGGGAACGCTAAAGCCTCTGGAACCCGGAGAACCAAAGCCTGGCAGCGGATCGTAAATGCGTTAGTTACACGTCAAAAGCATGATCCTCAATATTTGAGCAATCATGAATCTATAAATATCCCAGTTAAGCATCCTTAAAGTTCCTACCACTTAACCCTTTTCTTCTAAAAAAATGTGTACTCTGATGGCTCCCAAGCGGTCAGCGGGTCAAGTAAAAATAAAGTATGAAAGCTTAACAGCTTACAAACTGGTAAGCTTTTCTCACCATCGTATTGGTATAAATTTAAATAAGCCCTTTTTTTAAGCCAATCATGAAAAGGCCAACAGTCGGCGGACTGGATCTGGCCCTCAAATTGTCCTGACCCCGGTGGCGGAGCTGTTAATAAACATAAATTCAGGGCGCCCTGGCCTGGAAGGGGTACCGGAGGTACGTCCTCAGAGAGCCAGGGGCCATGTGAGGGTACCCCACTGGTTGAATGTAGGTTTTTGTGTTTTCTTGTATTTTGGATTTTGTTTGGCATGCAAACCGTGTGCGTGCCACAGCGCATATGTTCCAAATGTTTTTTTTTTGGTAACTTGGTAGAAAACCTAAAAGTGACAATTCATCAACTTCACAAATCAAGATGGATAAGTGCT
>OLKM01003947.1:0-12500 GCA_900291075.1 Melanogrammus aeglefinus | reverse complement strand
TCCTACATCTTCCTACAATGTGATTATTCTCTCTCTCTCTCTCCCTCTCTCTCTCTCTCTCTCTCTCTCTCTCTCTCTCTCTCTCTCTCTCTCTCTCTCTCTCTCTCTCTCTCTCTCTCTCTCTCTCTCTCTCTCTCTCTCTCTCTCTCTCTCTCTCGTGTTGAGAGCGGTGCATGATCAGTTCGGCTTTTTGCCAATTCCCATGCAGTTGATATAAACAGGACTGACGTTTCGCGTTTCACAATAACCCTTTTATTGGCGCACACAAACATATCATTCCATTGCACAAACAAATATAATCTTCCAACGCTTTCATGACGCCACCTGCAACACCAAAACATAAAATGCAACATTACGAGGGAGCCGGTCAAGAGACACAATACAAAGGACACAACATTAAAAATACTCACGTTGTGGTTGCGCTGGCTTCCGGGTGCCACCAGATGGGGGAGGACCAGACGTGAAGTCCGGAAAAACATTTGTGCGTTGTGGGTGTGACGTCAGATGGGCAGGGATCAAGTGTGTGGGATGAGATAGCTGTTTGGGGTACTTGGGGATTATTTAAGGTGTCAGAGAAGTTATGTTCAAGGATGCTTATTAGACCAACATTTTTTGTTTAATGTGTTAATTAGGTGTAGTGATATTTAAATCGAAAATTTATATTGTTAATTGAATTGCAGGTGTTACGGCCAGACCATGAAGGTTATATTCGGGGCCAAAACAGGTCTGTGAGGTAGTAGGGTCTTATGCCGCGTTTCCACTGCAGGGTGCGGTACGGTTCAGTTCGCAATGTGCGGTAAGGATTGCGTTTCCACCGCCAAAAGTGAGCCGTACTCGTTTTGCCCTCATCTTCAGTACTCCTCTGTTGGGGTACTGAGACGACTGAAAGGGTGCCGGAAAATTTGAGCTACACACCCCCTCCTTTGATTGGTCGACAGAATCGTCACTTCCGGGTGACGTGGGGATAAAACAAACAAACAAACCTAATAAACCGTTGGAACACACAAGACCGGAAACCATAGCAATGTCGGTAAACAAACCCCGAGAAGCCCAATCCCTATGAGAGCTCCCCACGCTACGGCCATCCGGAGGCGCACAGAGCTTTTGGCCGTGATTGATATTATATACACTTATATTATATACTATTATATATAGAGTTCCGGGAATCGCAAACGGCAACAATCACTTTCTCATCCATGCTGCAGTTCACCCAGACTGCACTGCACTGAGTTTGACGGTTGAACGCTGAGAACATGTCGCGTAAAACGCTTGCTTGGGCGAACATGGAGGTGGAGACGTTCCTCTGCATTCTCATCTAGACTGCTATGATGTCACGATGTTTACGTAGCTGCCACAGCGATCGACATCCGGCCTACCATAAAGGGTACTGTCGGTGGTGGAAACGCGACCTCGGAACTGAGCTGGGCAATACAGCCCCCTCCCTACCGCACTTTTGCGAATCGAACCGTACCGCACCCTGCAGTGGAAACGCGGCATTCGGTGAGCTTGTGGCAACACCTAGCTCTTGGACAAGCTAATGGCTAAATGGAAATGCCAGAGTGAAGGACAGTTATTTTTTAGTTTTACTTATTGACGATATTCAGAAGTGTGGGGGGGCAGCAAAGCTTTGTTTTTTAGGCAAGAGTTTGGGACAGAGAACCTAGTAGTGGCTGAGAGGAAGATCTATGAGGCCTAGAATAACAGGATTTAGGTCCCTTAAATAAAGGGGTGCCACCCAAGGACTGAAGGCGCATTGCAATTTTGGAAAAATGGCAAGACATATAGTGTGGTGTGTCTTATTAGTGTTACTTAGCAGAACAGATTTACATTGGTCTGGGACCCCAGAGTCTGGGGTGTCTGGGACCCATAACTCGGAAGCTATTGAGCAAAAAGCCCTTTTTCATAGAAAATGAATGGGATTCTTCAAAAATTCAAATAAAATAGGTGGTGCAAAATTTGAATTTCTAGTGAGGTGTGTCTTATATGTACTGATTAGAAGAACATATTTACATTGGTCTGGGGTGTCCCGGCCGGTCCCATAACTCGGAAGCTATTGAGCGTAAAAACGTTTTCCAAAGGAAATGAATGGGATTCTCAAAAAAAAAAAAAAAAATCAAAAGAATTAGGAGGTGCAAAATAAGAAATTTTAATGAGGTGTGTCGTGTTGATACCAAATAGCAGGACAGGTCTGCATTGTTCTGGGGTGTCTGGGTGCCATAACTCGGAAACTATTGAGCAAAAAGCCGTTAGGAAATGAATGGGATTCTTAAAAAAATAGGAGGTGCAAAATATGATTTTTTAATGAGGTGTGTCTTGGTAGTACCACATTGCAGGACAGGTCTGCATTGGTCATGGGTGTCTGGTTCCCATAACTCGGACGCTCATTGAGCAAAAAGCCGTTTTCCATAGGAAATTATTGGGATTCTTAAAATTTTTTATAAAATAGGAGGTGCAAAATATGAAATTTTTATTAGGTGTGTCTTCTTAGTACCACATAGTAGAACAGGTCTACATTGGTCTGGGGTGTCCCATACATCGGAAGCTATTGAGCAAAAAGCATCTTTCCATAGGAAATGAATATCCAAATATCTGTGGAATATTCAACATCACACTAATGGCGCTTTTCCACTACACTTTTCCAGCACGACTCGCCTCGACTCGCCTCGACTCGACTCGCCTCGCCTCGGCCACGTTCCTTTTCCATTACAAAAAGTACCTACTCAACGTGGGCGGGGTCGTCATAGCACGGCGGTGCGAAACTGCGTGACACAAGGGATGTTCTATGCGCGACACAAACACAAACACAAACAATGGAGGACATGGAGGCAGTGGTGTACTTGCTGCTCGTTCTGTGGCTTTTTGTCACAAACAAAGCAAAAGAAGATAGTCAGAAAAGGCTGCAGGCGGCGAGACAAAACACAACAGAAAAGTACAGGAGAGTTTTGGAAGCCGTACAGTACAGCAGTATGAAGCCGAAGATGAGACGAGTGACGACACTCTCTGACCAATCAGCGGCCAGCAGTGTGTCGACGTCACATTTTAGTACCGGCTTGACTCGCTTGGAACCTCACCAGAGCAGGTACTAAAATAGTACCTGGTACCAGGTACTTTCCCTAGTGAAAACGCAAAAAGAACCGAGGCGAGTCGAGGCGAGTCGAGGCGAGTCGCGCTGGAAAGGTGTAGTGGAAAAGCGCCATAACTTCATCATGGTGGAGTATGTTTAATTGGCAATGTGCGAACTAGTTGCTGGTGGAAAGAACATCAGATCTGCCTCCCGCATGAATAAAGTGATTTTTTAAAGTGGTTTTCTTATCTGAAACCGCGATGGTGGATAAAATGATCCGGGAAGGGCTTGTTATTATGGACTCATTTGTTCAACTTTTGCTTCTATCGTCCCCTGCCAAGAACACCGGGACCTTCTCTCCAATGTTCCCCCGTATTTCGAAAATTAGATTTTGGAGGGGATCCTCTCAAGATACGGGAAACAAACGGCACTGATAAGGCCACCAGGACCTGTTGCGGTTTTACGGACACCTGGTCCTGCACCAGGACCACCGGGACCTGTTGCGGATTTACAGACACCCGGTCCCGCACCAACACCACCGGGACCTGTTGTGGATTTACCAACCCAGTCTCAAGGAAATATGTGACACTATCATGTCATTTAATCTATTCATTCGTGATCTGGGACACAACATTGAATTTTTTTTCTGCCAAAAAGCACAAATTTCTAACTCATGTACCTAATGTCCCTTTAGGCGCTCCATAGGCCTACAGATAATTTATTGTTTATTTTTCCCATTTGTTTCAAGATTTTTCTACACAAACACAGAAGAATTGTCTGTGATAACTAACAATATGACAGCTTTTGGCAACCCATTTCTACTTTCACCTTTGATTCTGAGAAATTATGACAATTCACGGATATATTTAATGCAGGTGTGCTGCTCTGTAGCAAAACCACAATGGAAAAAAAGGTAGCTGCTTCATCTCTTCTTTTTAGAATTGTAGGACTATGTCCTAATGTTGATTTTATCGAGCCATTGTTTGCTATGTGAAGGAAAGTCTGCATCGATGCCTCAGTGTCGCGAGCAGACCGTTGCCATGTAATTTTTGCTTTTTGGCACGAAAAAATTGAAATGACGTGTCCCAGATCATGAATGAATAGATTAAATTACGTGAGAGTGTCACGTATTTCCGTGAGACTGGGTTGGATTTACAGACACCCGGTCCTGAACGAACACCATCGGGACCTGTTGTGGACTCCAGAACACCCGGTCCTTCTAGTGCTGGAGCACAGAGGACGTTCAGGTGGCAGGACAAACAGTTTTCCCCAACACCTCAGCAGCGACTGACCAGCGCAGCTGATGAGGACCCAGAGATCGCCGGGTCTACAGCAGCCGAAACCATCCAGCCAACCAGCGGCAAACGCAAAGCGAAGAGCAGTGGGAGCCGGGCAGGGGCGAAAACTGGGCGCAGAACGCGCTCTTTGGAGAGGAGTGGGGCGGTTTCTGAAGATGAATCTGAAATCGATTTTAATGAATACCAGGAAGTTACCATGGAGAATGTGCAGGAGCCTGTAGAGGGGGAAAGTGTGGATGTTCTGGGGAAGTTTGTTCGGAAGGTTAAGCAAATTCCTGGATGACACAAAGGGTCAGCGTAAGGTAAGCCTTAGATCTTTCTTCTCTGACTATAATCTGTTTCTCCTCTCCTCTATTGCGGCTTTAAGGAATGCCACTTTTGACAGAGCTTACTATACAGAAGCGTTTCTCCATCAAGAAACTGCAGAGTACAGTAAGGGCTGAATTAAATCCGCGGTACTTCCTTATGAGTGTTCATAATTTTTAGGTATTTTTTTGTTAGGGTTGGGTTTTCTTTCCATCTTTATGGCCACCTTTTTTCTTGGGACCCTCATCATCAATTGCTGTAGAAATGCAAAAAAGAGCAGCACTACTGGACTATATTAACCTTAAACATTCCTCTGTTGTTTTTTTACAAGAGTGTCACTTCGAACAAGATAATCAGCCACAGTGGGTATTGGAATGGAAGAGACCAGTGTTCTTGAGTAATGGCTCTAGTGTTAGTGCTGGAGTAGCTACTCTTCTCTCCCCTGGTCTACCTTGGCAAGGTATGTCTCATGTGAGCAGTAGGCCTATAGCAGGACACCTACGTAGGGTTGGTACCTCGTTTTACATCTACACTCCTGTGCGAAGGCCAGGAGAGATGTGTTTTCTTGAAAGCGATGTCAGACGCATTGAAAATCTGCCCCCCAGATAATGTACTTATTCTAAGCGGAGATTTTAACTCCACACTGGACCACACTTTGGATCGGAACCACGATGAGCCTCATTCTCAATGACCCAATGAGCTGAGAGCTTTGGTAGCTTATCATGGCCTCGTGGATGTGTGAAGAGAGGAGTTTCCAGGTTCTAGGCAGTACACCTGGTTAAAAACAAATATAAACATGTTATCAGGGGCAAGGCTAGACCATATTTATGTTAGAAAACAGGATATGGGACTTTTCTTAAGAGCAGTATCAACCTATGGGCCTGTCTGACCATCACTATGTCACTGTGTCAATTGCCACCACACTATATAAGCCTAAAAGCCCATACTGGCTACTTCAAAATCAGGGGTTTGTGAGTTCTTTCAACTTTTTTTGGGAGACCTGGAGGGTGGAGAAAGCACGACACAAGTTCCTAACACAGTGGTGGGACTTTGGGAAAGTCCAGATCAGATTGTTTTGTCAACAATACACAGCAGATTCCACCCGAGCTGTAAAGACACAACTTGACGCTCTAGAGCAAGAGATCTTATTTATATCTGCTAAGGCCAGGGATAGGGATACAGCAGGGTTTGAGACCTATTGAAATCAGAATAAGTTGCAGCTCAGGAGACTTCTGGAGGATAGGGGGGAGGGGGCACTATAAAGAGCCCGCTATTTGCTTAATGCAGACATGAATGACCCCACAAAAACATGTCTATGTATGTCTGTCTATGTATCATTTTTGGACTAGAGAAGCGGACACCAAATACTGAACACATGCAGTGTCTCAAGCTCCCTGGTGGAAGAGAGACTACTGACCCAGCAGACATCAGGTCACCTTCGTTGTTGTTTTATGAAGGTCTGTTTAGAGCTGAGGATTGTAATAAATCTGCAGGGGATGAGCTCCAGCATGATTTACCATGATTAGGAGAGGAGGAGGCCCTGATACTAGAGCACCCCCTTTTCTACAGTGAGCTCCCCCAGGCAGTACAACAACACAACTCTGGCCGGACATCTGATTGGATGGTCTGTCGGGGGCGTTTGATAAGGCATTCTCGTCTCTTTTAGCGCCAGACCTTCATACCGTCCTCCAGGAGTCTATTGGACAGGGAAGTCTACCTTTAAGTTGTCGTAGGGCAGTCCTTGGCACCCTGTCTCTCTCCTATGCATGGACACAAAGATGTTCTCCAAAGCACTCACCAATAGGTTAAAGGCTGTAGTAGGCTCAGTGGTCCATAGTGATCAAATCATACTTCATTCCAAATCGATTGATTTTTGATAACCTGTTTCTGGCTCGTGACATCATAACTACAGCAGCCTATCATAAGCTGAACCTGGGCCTTCTCTCCTTAGACCAGAAGAAGGCTTTTCATCGGGTCGATCATGGCTTCCTCTTTAGGACTTTAGAGGCTTTTGGGTTTGGTCCAGTTTTGATAGGCCTCATTAAGTTGATGTATAAAGACTTTTTTAGCATCCTTAAAATTAGCGGCTAACTCACCAGACCTTTCTCTGTTTCCAGAGGAATACGGGAGGGGTGTGGCCTCTCTGGGCTGCTTTATGCGATCTCTATTGAACCTCTCCTTGTAATGCTGTGCACCGTCACTGCACCAGGGATTCCACAGGCTCCTACCGTGTCGCTTACAGCCTATGCGGATGATGTAACAGTGATTCTGCAGTCGCAGGAGGATGTGAAGGTGCTCTCTCAGTTTTACAAACCTACCAAAGAGCTGCGTCTGCTAAGATTAACTGGGAGAAATGTTCTTCCTTTTTAATTGGAGACTGGCAGGACTCGACACCACCCATTTTGCCACAACGTTGCAACTGGAATTTGGATGGCTTTAAGTTTTTGGGGGTATTTCTAGGAACTGTTGGATATTTGGAAAAGAACTGTGAGGGGATGGAAGAGAAGATAGCAGGTCGGTTGCAACGGTGGAGGAGGATACTACCATAGCTCTCGTATAGAGGGCGGGTGCTGGTAGTCAATAACCTGGTGGCATCGCTGTTGTGGCAGAGAGCGTTCTTAGTTGACCCCCTGTCTCCCTCCTCTGTAGACTCCAGAGAACTTTTGTAAATTTATTTTGGGATGGGTATCATTGGCTAGCCCCGGGGGTTTTGTGCCTGCCAGTGGCTGACGGAGGGCAGGGACTGATTCACCTAGCAAGTAAGGTCGCTTCTATGAGACTACAGATGGCTCAATGTCTCCTCTATGCGCCCGACAGTGTGCTTTGGGTTTCCTTTGCGCGGTCAGTGATGCATGGCATTAGGGCTTTTTCCCTGGACAGACATTTTTTTCTGTTGACGAACAATCGATGGATACAAGGGTTTCATCCCCCCTGTTTCTATGAATCTGTCCTGAAAGCATGGAATATTCTAACTGTGTCTAGAAAACCAGATGAACATTATGGTACAGAAGAGCCCCCATTTTTTAAAAAGAAATCTCATGCCCACCCGGGAGAGAGTTGGGGATAGCTTGATCTCTGCTTTTATGGTAGCAGGCATGACCAAGTTGGGACACCTGATAGACCGTGAGAACGGAAGGTGGAAGTTGGCACTGGAGGTCAGTGCCCAGACTGGACTGAGGTCTCTGCGCCTGGTGACTGACCTGTTGGGCAGGCTCAGAGTCTCGCTCCTGACTAGTCTAAGTGCTGCAGCAAGCAGCGTGGTAGCAGGAATACAAGAATGTGTGGTTTTCCCTGATCTTCCAATATCTCCCAAGTGTGTATCTAGAGGAGAGGGACACCTGCTGATCTTTAATGGTCTTACTGATTTAGTTTTTGCCTCAGTTGACCCAAAGTCACTCTATCACATATGCAGCAAATCCCTGATTTTCAAGCAGCTGGCCAGTCGTCCAGACACCAAGTGGCGGCAACATGGACAGGTTCCACCAAACATCTCTCCCACATGGCGGTTGCTGTACAAGCCTCCCATCTCCAAAAGAGTGGGGGACTTGCAGTGGCGCGTCCTTCACTTGGCCATCCCCACTAATCGTTTTGTCTCAAGGTTCAACCCTGACGTCATGCCAGCCCACCCTTTCTGCCCAGCCCCAGACACAGTTTTTCTTTTTTTACTGAATGCTCCACCTTTGTTTTCTCTGCAGACATTGTTCAGGAAACTTGGGTTTCTGTTTAATCAGAATCTGTTAGTATTTTCAGTGAGGTACAGTAAGGAGAGAAAAGGAAAATGTACACTGGCAATTTTCCTTCTCGGTCAGGCAAAGCTGACCATCTATAAAACCCACAAGACTGAGAAGGAGGAGGGCAATGGGAAGGATTTAGTGGGGGTGTTTAAAGTGATGGTCAGGACCAAGGTGGCAGCAGATTTTGCATACTATAAAATGACTGATGAGTTTTTGTGTTTCAACCAGCGGTGGTGCATTGGTGGTGTTATATGCTCAGTGAACTCAACTGATGGAAACTCTTTCTAGTTTTTAACACAATGTTTAATATTTGATCCTTTTGGTTTGACTTAATAAATGGGAGAGATGATGTATGTTTTTTGAGGTATCACATGTAATGAAATAAAATTACTTTAAAAAGTCAAAGTCCCTCTATTTCTGTGTTTCTCTCTCTCTCTCTCTCTCTCTCTCTCTCTCTCTCTCTCTCTCTCTCTCTCTCTCTCTTCTCTCTCTCTCTCTCTCTCTCTCTCTCTCTCTCTCTCTCTCTCTCTCTCTCTCTCTCTCTCTCTCTCTCTCTCTCTGTCTCTCTCCACCCCTCATTACATCCTTCATGTTGACCCAAATGACTGAAGGATTCTAACAGTGAAGATTCCTTTGTCATTATTAGTATGTCATCAATCTGAGACACAGACAGAGAGAGAGAGACACAGACACAGAGAGAGAGACACAGAAAGAGAGGACGACAGACACAAGTAGAGAGAGCGAAAGACACAGACAGACAGAGAGAGAGAGAGAGAGAGAGAGAGAGAATGATCTGTTGTGATGACTCACTGGACTCACTCTTTCCACAATAATTGCTATATTGCACACATCCTCCATATGGTAAATACTGTGTATTGAGAGTGTATCTTTAATTTATCTGTTTATATGATATACTGTCATTTGTATAATATTGCACTAAGATATTAGTGCAATAAAGCTTTTTTTAATTGAATTGAAATGAATTGAGACCCAGACAGCCAGACAGACAGACAGACAGACAGACAGGTGAGAAGGGAGAGGCTGAGAATTAGCAGGGTGGTGTCAGTGAGGGGCTGTCTTGGCATCTAACAGCGCTTGTGGGGCGTACTGGTACAGCGGTAGCTAGCCAGGCTAGCAGCAGTGCCCTCTCCACCCCAGAGAGCGTTGGTGTTCTGCTCGGCTTTACTCATGCCTGACTGCATCTCACATCTCTATGCATGGATGAGGATGTTTCACTCTAAGTACGTCCAGACTCACTGCCCCTCTCCTCGCCTGGGGTTTTTCCGTTCACAGTATTATGTTGGCCTCACTGAGGAGCTTCTGCCACGCGGCGGTTGTGTTCAGAGCGTCTCAGACACTACCGCCACGCGGCTCAGCACTCAGCCAATCAGCAGAGTACTGGTCCGGTGGCTCTGGTCCCTAACGACCTGCCTGTGTCTCCGTTACAACCACACAAAGGTCACAGCTCATTAATGAGAGAGATCAGCATTGGAGCAGAAGGGGGGCGTCTGTGTGATTGACTCTCTGAGGGGTCCCGGGTTCGATGCCCTTCTAGACCGTCCTGATCAGCACCACCATAACGACTGTCGACCCTCACCTCGCTCCTCCGACTGAAGCGTCTCAGGGAAGATAAGAATTACCGGGAACGACCTCAACACTGACCGGCTTAAAGTACACCTTCTGAAGGACACTTATTTAGATTTAATTAAATGTAGCAACTTAGCTGAACTACACCCTCTTTAAATGGTGAAAATCTGTCTATATTCATATATCTCTCTATCTCACCATCTATCTGTCTGTCTGTCTGTCTGTCTGTCTGTCTGTCTGTCTGTCTGTCTGTCTGTCTGTCTGTCTGTCTGTCTGTCTGTCTGTCTGTCTGTCTGTCTGTCTGTCTGTCTGTCTGTCTGTCTGTCTGTCTGTCTGTCTGTCTGTCTCTCTCCCTCTCTGTCTTTCTCTGTCTCTGTCTCTCTAGCTGTCTCTGTCTCCCTCCATCCTCTGCACCCAGCCCTTCATCTCCCTCCCTCGCTCCATCTCCCTCTTTTTTCTCTCCCTCTGACCCTCTCGCTCTCTTTCACAGATTGGGTCCTTCTTCATGATCAATCTGTGTCTGGTGGTTATCTCTCTCTCTCTCTCTGTATAGATCGGCTCCTTCTTCATGGTCAACCTGTGTCTGGTAGTGATCTCTCTCTCTCCCCTCCCCCTCTCTCTCTCTCTCTCTCTCTCTCTCTCTCTCTCTCTCTCTCTTCTCTCTCTCTCTCTCTCTCTCTCTCTCTCTCTCTCTCTCTCTCTCTCTCTCTCTCTCTCTCTCCAGATCGGCTCTTTCTTCATGATCAACCTGTGTCTGGTGGTGATCGCCACCCAGTTCTCTGAGACCAAGCAGCGTGAGCACCAGCTGATGCAGGAGCAGCGCGCGGCGTGCTTGTCCTCCTCCACGCTGGCCAGCCTGGCCGAGCCAGGGGACTGCTACGAGGAGCTCTTCCAGCTCGTCTGCCACGTGCTGCGGAAGGCCCGACGCCGCTCATCCGCTCTCTACTACACACTGAGGGGCCGGCCCCTGCCGCCCACCGTGGCCCGCAACAACCGCCGCGCCGGGGGCTGTGCGGGCGGAGGAGGAGGAGGAGGAGGAGGAAGCGGTGGGAACGTGAACGGGGGCCGGCGCCACTCCAAGCATCTCAGACGTGAGTATGGAGGCCTTGGGGACAGACGTCGGGACGGACCATAGTTATGTTTACCTTCAAGGCGTTTGAGACGCTTTTATCCAGAGCGACTGCCAATAAATAGGTTTTTCAGAAGAAATAGAAACAACAATATATCTCTGTGGAAACAGTAAGGGTGTTCATAGAACCAAGTGCCAATCACTAACCATCACTTAACCCATCCCCCTGCGGTCGGCTTAGCTCAGGAGGTAGAGCAGTTGTCTTGTAACCTTAAGGTTGCCAGTTCAATCCCCAGCTCCTCCTGAGTGTTGATATGTCCCTGAGCAAGATACTTAACCCTAACTGCTCCTGACAAGCTCGCTGTCGCCTTGCATGGTTGACTCTGCCGTCGGTCTGTCAATGTGTGTATTAAACGATGTAAGTCGCTTTTGATAAAATGCCCTAAATGTAAATGTACACACAGAGATACCTAGGGCAAGACACTACACAATCCTAAGTACTGTTTGAGTACCAGGACGTACAACATTCAATAAATGCGTAAGAGGGGTGTAGAAGGAGCCGGTGACCGACTCTGCAGTCCTGACGTCGGCAGGGCGCTCGCTCCACCACTGCAGTGCCAAACAGAGTAGAGCTGTGAGTTTGATGACGGACCGTTGCTCGCTCCTAGCGATGGCGGTACCAGTGTACTCGTTCATCTTTGTCTGCTGCTGTAGCATCACACGTCATCAACATGGGACCAGATAAAGACACCCTAGAAGGTGTGTTTCCCCAGTGTTCAATGTGTTTCCACGATGGCCGATGATTTGAGTCCGTTTGCCTCTCTCTCTCTCTCCCTCTCTCTCGCTCTCTCTCTCTCTCTCTCTCCCGCTCTCTCTCCTCTCTCCCTCTCTCTCGCTCTCTCCCTCTCTCCCTCTCTCTCGCTCTCTCTCTCTCTCTCTCTCTCTCTCTCTCTCTCTCTCTCTCTCTCTCTCTCTCTCTCTCTCTCTCTCTCTCTCTCTCTCTCTCTCTCTCTCTGTCCGTCTGTCCGTCTGCCTCTCTCTCTCTGTTCGCCCACAGCGTCTCCCTGTCCTCACCAGCCCCGTCCCACCCCGGACCAGGGCAGCCCGACCCCGCTGGCCCACTCCCCCGTCTCCCTCTCCGTTCCCCCCCAGCCCGAGGACTGCCCCCTGTGTGCGCTGTCACTCAAAGAGGGGGCCGGCGCAGCGGGTGACTCGGTCAATGGGGAGGAGGACGAGGACGAGGAGCCGGTGGAGGGGACGGAGAAGGAGCAGAACCAGCTGGAGGAAACTAGAGAGGGAGAGGGGGAGGCCGGAGGGGGAGGAGCCAGAGGGGGGAGGGGGCGGGGGAGACCCAAGAGGAGGAGGCGGAGGAGGAGGAGGACTGCTTGGGGCGAGTCAAGGACTCTGACGAATATGAGAAGGAGATGTGGGGAAATCGTGGA